>JXCR01124413.1:266336-301398 GCA_002079205.1 Phalaenopsis hybrid cultivar | reverse complement strand
ACAATCGGGGGTGATCGTAATGTTCGGCCAGCCGGAGTTTCAGTGGATGAAGATCTGCAACCTGTACAGAAGGTTTTGTATGCAGGCGGGGGAGGGATTGGCTTGTGCTTTTGTAGCTTGCTTGGCCATGATTATCATTTCCTGCATATCTGCGTTCAACTTTTTCAGGCTTTATGGGATTAACAGAGGATATAAGAACAGCAATGGAAGCTGGTAGTCTTTATGGCATTTTCTGAGTTGAGAGCCTCAGTTTATCTAAGACTGTATAGTGGTTTTTTACTTGCGATAAATGTCTGTTTACCGTGGTATAATGTAGTCGACGAAGGCTGACTTAGCTTTAATTTTCGTATTGACTTGTGAGCTTGGTAAGGATGATGATGTTGTATTGTGTATGGAAACAAAGTCGGAAGGATGGTTTATGGAGTTCAGATCACTTATGCATTTTAGTACATATATATACTAATTTGTTATATTTTGAGGTGAAATGATAAGAAAATGTTTGAATGGCAGCTGTTGCTAGCAATGCTATGGTGGTTAGGGTTGTAATTGAGCTCAGAATGTCATGGATTGGACTTGGTTTGGTTGGATGATAAGTTGTTCGTGTTCAATTTGAGCTTAGTCATGATTTCACATGTATTTTTGTATTTGGCGTGGTTTAACTTTTTAATGACCATACACTTGCGTTGAACCTGACTTGATTATATTAATTGGACTAGTTAAGAGTTATAATGAGCATTTAATTTTCATATAATATTAAAATTTTGATTTATACGTGGTTTTTCATGAATGACTATTAATCAAACTAAAAATTGGAATAAGTGCTTGTTTTTTATATAAAGTTATTAACAAATAATTTTATAAATCTAAATAAATAAGTAATTGAATAAATTTCAAATTAGCATGTAACTAGTTTCTATGAAATAAATATTGATGTGTGTCGGAAGATCCGGTGCGGTACATTAATAAATTAGCATTTTAGTATTGAACAGAAACCTACATACACTCAAATACTTAAAGAGAGAAATAGGAGGGGAAAATTAGAATTTTTACATGGAAACCCCTGAAAAAAAGAAAAAAACAACAGCGCATAGCCCAGTGGAAATGATCCACTCGATAATTTTGAGTATATGGGTTCACTCTTCTCTTAAATTAGGGAAGATGAAACTACAAAGATGATTATTATAAATGTACAACAATAGTTCATTAATAGTCATAATATGACTGTAATGAATATAGTTATTGATGAAAGTAGACAACAAGTGTCATAGTCAATTTCTATAAAGGCAATAATTTACCGTGAATGTTGTAGACGATAGTAGTAACACCGGTTTGTCGTATAGGCAACAATTGAAAGTCATGTAGTATTTGGCCATGTGGTTCACAGATGGTTGTTTCAAGAGCATCGGTTGACAATAGAGGCCGAAGTATGAAACTTCCAAAGTTGTGAGCTACATAGGTTGCAGTTGGTCATATGGGCTATAGTGTTGAGCTGTGATGATGTCCGTAGACCGCAAGTGTCACAATCGGGAGTTGCATGAGCTGTGAACCACTTAGGTCGTAGTGGTGAGCTGTGACAATGTCTGTAGATCAAGGGGTCCGGAGTCGGGAGCTATAATAACTATGAAACACGTAAGTCGTAGCTCGTCACAAAGGTCGTAATGGTGAGTTGTGATGACGTCCACAGTCACGGGAGCCGGATTCAGAAGCTGCACGAGCTGTGAACCACTTAAGCAGTAGTTGGTCACGTAGACCATAATGGTGAGCTAAGATGATGTTTATAGGCCATGGGGGTTGGAGTCGGGGGATGCACAAGTTGTGAACCATGTAGGTCGTTGGTCACGTAGGCCATAATGATAAGCTGTGAAGACGTCCGCAGGAGGGTAGAGTTAGGAGCTGCACGTGTTGTGGGCGTAGTTGGTCACATAGGTCATAGTAGTAAATTATGATCGTCTGTAGGTCGTGGGGGCGGACATCGATAGATGCATGAGTCATTGACAATATGGATCATAGTGGTGGGTTCTGAAGATAGAGATATATGGGTTTGGAGAAAGTTATCATATTTGAGATGCATTGTTACACCATTTTTGAAAGTCATTGTTGCTCTATATAAAGGGTATGTTATTGCATTATCTTAAGAGGGTTACATCGTCTTCGAGGTGTGTCACACACTATATTCAAGGTGTCTTGTTACATCATCTTCAAGAGGCATCATTGTTCCGTATGTAGGGTGTGTTGTTACACCGTCTTCAGGAGGTGTCGTTGTCAGTGTGTGGGGTGTGTTGTTGATGTTTAAAGAAAATGTGCTTCTGTATGTTCTCTTTTCAATCATTTTATGTTAGTTTTACATGTTTTGGAAAGTATTTGTTTGTTTTTTGTAGGATTCAGGAAAGAGAAGTCATCAGAGCCAAAGAAAACCTAGAAAATCACTTAAGTGTGGACTGTAGAAAGTGGGCGCCAAGATGCAGAAAGTAAGTGCCAATATTGTCTGGGCGCCAGGATGTAGAAAGTAGGCGCCACAAGCGCCTGGGCACTCAGAAACAGTGCATAGACTTGCCCCGTATGAGTGAACTATGGTATCCTCGAGCTTTTTGACCTTTTATATAAAAAAAATAAAGGTTACATTGAGAATGAGAGAGTTCTCTCTACATGTGAAAAATCACGAGAGAAGAGCCCATCTTTTTAAATGTTATAGGCTCCCTATTTATAGGAGAAAGAGGGACCGAGTCTTAAAGTCCATGTTTGTCCCTACTGTAATGAGAGAGTTACACATTTTTATAGTGTTTTTTTATAGTCTCCGCTTTAATAGGAGAATTATAGGTATTTATGATATATTTTTATAATTTACACTTTATATGAGAATTACAAGTTTTATGCTGCCTTTTTATAGTCATAATTGATTTTTAATACATTTTTATCATCTAACTTTTTATCTGGATAGTTAGAATGTCTCTAGATTCATGCATATAAATTTGTGGTGTACACATCCTATTAATTTAACTTCCAAAAAGACATCAACCCAATAATGCTCCTACAAAAGTATGCTTAACTTGCAAATTTTTTTATGAAATTTCAATTGTTATACCAAAAGTTGTTTCGTTGTTTAAGAGTTTGGTTTCATTCTACTTGAGAGATTTTATAGTTTACACCATTTAACTAATATACATACATCCTCATTACTTTTCTTAATCAAGAATCATCCACCAAATAGATATTTATATCTTCAAAATGGTGTAATGCTCCAGCATCATTTGTACCCACTAGAACTCATATCCATCTAAGTATTGCTCACTTTAGTATAATAGTCTGATGATTCTATCACATTGGTCTAACTTCCCAGAAGGTCACTTGTCCCTACTGTCTTCCCACACAAGAATACTTAATTTTGGAGTATTTGATAAAATTTCAATTGTTACACAAAAATTACATCTCAATATCAAAGAATTAAACTTCATTCTACTTAAAGAAGTTTCATAACATTTAAATCGGGTGTGACCATAATAACATAAGTGCATCGAATCTTATCAAAACTCCAAAGTTATCCGTGGGCTACCATGCAAGCTACATTGGCCTAGTATTTGAGAACATTATCTTTCAACAAAGTAGTCCTAAATTCAAAGGATTGCTTATGTGAGGTGTGTGTGTTTGTGTTTGGAAAAAAAGAACAAGCATACTTGGGTTAGGATAGTACTAAAATATATAATCTTTTGAGAAATTCTCGTGTTGTACTTGCTCTCTCAACTCGTGACTACCTAAAAGTGTCTCAGTTAACAAAATAAATTCTTCAAAGAGAGTACTATTAACAAATTCCATTATATTTGAGCAAGTAGTAATATTTGCAAATTAGCGGATTCTTATTGAGTTCAGTTAGTACACTGAGGAGTATTTTTTGGGGCTGCTTAGTCATTTTCGGCATGGCTAGAATCCTGTCAATTAAGTTGGAGAGGAGCCTCCGCCAACCAAGCTCCGCTGTTCAGCTCACTGAGTAGTACTTCAAGTGATTACTATTTTGGAGGATAATTCAAAGCCAGTTGAAAGGGTGGGAGACTTAGCTCGGAAAGAAAAAAAATTTAAGAAAAAAAGAAAAAGTCTTTCAGGCGACAAATTATCAGCGGTAACTTGCATCAACCCGACGCAAGGATTTTCAATGCAGAGGAGTTCCGACCGTGCAGTTCCCGCTAAGCGCCAAAGACTAAAAGCTGAAACGTGTAACGTTGGTTGTCTGCCATCCTCAGNAACTTGCATCAACCCGACGCAAGGATTTTCAATGCAGAGGAGTTCCGACCGTGCAGTTCCCGCTAAGCGCCATAGACTAAAAGCTGAAACGTGTAACGTTGGTTGTCTGCCATCCTCACATTACCTGAGGTCAAAATTCGTTCGCTAGCTGCGACGTGCCGTCCCCTCACAAAATCCATTTCCGCCCACTTCACATTTCTGGCTCCACAAATCCATATTTTCCTTTTAATTGCGTGGCGTCCAAAAGAACTATTAATTAAAATTTGATGCCATAAATTTGGATCAAACATCATGATTTAAATTTTTTATATAGATTATAATCAACAAATTTGTTTTAAAACATAATTTCTTTGTAACAAAAAATTTAATAAACCTCGCAGAAATTTCAAATGACATGAACATATGAATTACATAAATAAAATGATCCAAAAAAACATTCACTCAGNTCACATTTCTGGCTCCACAAATCCATATTTTCCTTTTAATTGCGTGGCGTCCAAAAGAACTATTAATTAAAAGTTTGATGCCATAAATTTGGATCAAACATCATGATTTAAATTTTTTATATAGATTATAATCAATAAATTTGTTTTAAAACATAATTTCTTTGTAACAAAAAATTTAATAAACTCGCAGAAATTTCAAATGACATGAACATATGAATTACATAAATAAAATGATACAAAAAAACATTCACTCAATTTTTCGTAATGTTGTTGAAGACCTTATAATTGCTAAATTCATTATAAATTGATTGTTTTAGATATACAAATATAGATTCGATATTTCACTTTGGAACAGTAACTATTAATTTGGTAAATATGTAAGAACTATGAATTCAATTGATTGTTTCACATAATACTAGCATTGTCCCTATCTCCACTTACAATAACAGCTCCAACAANTAACAAAAAATTTAATAAACCTCGCAGAAATTTCAAATGACATGAACATATGAATTACATAAATAAAATGATACAAAAAAAACATTCACTCAGTTTTTTTTTTAATGTTGTTGAAGACCTTATAATTGCTAAATTCATTATAAATTGATTGTTTCAGATATACAAATATAGATTCGATATTTCACTTTGGAACAGTAACTATTAATTTGGTAAATATGTAAGAACTATGAATTCAATTGATTGTTTCACATAAAACTAGCATTGTCCCTATCTCCACTTACAATAACAGCTCCAACAGACTCCATTCTCGAATCATCGAATAATAGTAATTCAAAGAAGGAGCTCAAACCAAATTGAGCACTATCTCCATTCAAACTATTCCCGATTCATTTAAAACCTTCTTATACGCAAATTGGAAATCATATAACATAATCGGACCACGAGGTGTGGTCCATAGTCAAGCCGGCCAACCGGTCGAGCCGAACCGGATTTTCCTTTCCTCCCAACAATCTCGCTGGATTCCCCACCGCCGTTGTCCTCGCCGGCACATCCTTGAGCACCACANAACATAATCGGACCACGAGGTGTGGTCCATAGTCAAGCCGGCCAACCGGTCGAGCCGAACCGGATTTTCCTTACCTCCCAACAATCTCGCCGGATTCCCCACCGCCGTTGTCCTCGCCGGCACATCCTTGAGCACCACCGATCCCGCACCCACTTTCGCCCCCTTACCAATTCTCACGTTACCGAGGATCTGCGTCCCGGCTCCGACCAGAACACCATCCTCGATCTTTGGGTGCCGGTCGCCGGTATCCTTCCCAGTGCCCCCCAAAGTCACGTTATGTAAGATCGAGACATCATCGCCGACCACCGCCGTCTCTCCGATCACCAATCCGGTGGCGTGATCAAGGAGTAATCCGGCACCGATTCGGGCCGCAGGGTGAATATCCACCGCAAAAACCTCCGAAGACCGACTCTGGATCATCAACGCCGCCGCACGCCGACCGGTATTCCAAAGCCGGTGGGCTACACGATGCGCCTGGCAGGCGAGGAAACCCTTGTAGTAGAGGAAACAGTGCACCATCTTGGAGCACGCCGGATCCCGATCGCGCGCCGCGAGAAGGTCGGCGCGCACAGCACACATGATAGATTGATCATCGATTAGGGCTTGAGCGAAGAGATCGCGAAGATCGGAAGCAGGTATGAGGTTAAGAATGCAGAGCTTTCTAGCAAGGAGGTCCGCGAGGGCAGATTCGAGGGAATCGTGACAGAGGATGAGATCGGAAAGGTACCNTCGGCGCGCACAGCACACATGATAGATTGATCATCGATTAGGGCTTGAGCGAAGAGATCGCGAAGATCGGAAACAGGTATGAGGCTAGGAATGCAGAGCTTTCTAGCAAGGAGTTCCGCGAGGGCAGATTCGAGGGAATCGTGACAGAGGATGAGATCGGAAAGGTACTTTGAGAGTATGGGCTCGTCGTCGGCATCGGAGAGGGCTTCGGCCCTTATCTGTGCCCATACTTCGTCGGCATCCTCGCCGGAGTCTCCAGCTGGGAAAGGTAGGTCGTCCGAAGGGCAGGCGAGATCCGGGAATGCTGGCCAGTCNGGCTTCGGCCCTTATCTGTGCCCATACTTCGTCGGCATCCTCGCCGGAGTCTCCAGCTGGGAAAGGTAGGTCTTCCGAAGGGCAGGCGAGATCCGGGAATGCTGGCCAGTTGATTAAGTTTTCATCTATCCGCGAATGGGAGTGTGTGAATGAGAGAGGATTGATCGACGCGGAGTTGCTTCGGCAGCACTCGACGCAGGCGGCCATGTGTCGTGGGGGATTACGGGGAGCCGCCGGCCGGAGAGAATCGGTGATCGCCGGACGTGAGAGGAGAAATGTGGACATAAAATTTTAGGGTAATCGGGGGCGGCTTTCGAACTGGAGCAGAGAAAGGAAAAGAGGTCGCTCTATTTATACGGTTTAGGATCTCATTAGCGTAAACTAAAGCCAAGAGAGGAAACTTCCCGCAGAATTGTAATTTAAAATTGCAATTTTATACTTATTGAACAAAATTATTCTTCTATTTCAAATAAATTTATAACAAAATACTAATAAAATTGGTTAGATATATAATAGGAAAATTTACCTACATGTCCTGCAATTCTTTTGTATTTATCTTTCAACTATTTAAATTTTAACATTTATATTTATGATAGTTTGAAAATTCGCTCAGATAATATATCTTAGGGTGTGTTTGAGACAGCTTGTGTTTATCTAGATAAGCAGTTTATCTTAAAACCCGACCCATAGACCACACCTCGTCGAGTGCTCGACACGCGGCCTGCATATAGTGTAAAAACCCAGCCGCATTTTAAAATAAGCTGTCAAAACGTGTTCTCCAAACTGTGAGATGATGTTTTGAAAATACCGCCCGTACTTATAAGCTGCCCCGAACGGACCCTTAATTTTCAGAATAAATTTATCCACAATTTATAAAAAAATGAAATTATATACTTTTTTTTTAGATAATAATATTGTGACCAATTTCGGCTGTTTGTGTCGGCTTTGAATTTCACGGCATGTCATCACAGACGTCACAGCAGTTCCTGAACTTTCCCTCAGTAGAGATCCTATGCAACGCATGCTTTGTAAAATAAAAGTGAAACTCATACTAACCGTTAATTTAATATTGTTATTTTTACGTTGTCCTCCTAATGAAAATCAAGGGCCTTGTGAGTTCTTTACTTTGTTCAAGAGTCCCACCATTTCACACTAACAGCATGTGTAGTCAAACTTATTTGCGCCAACTGTACTGACTAATAATTACTCTTAAAATAAATAGTGAAGCTCATGTGAAATTCCCAAAATGTCCTGCTCGTTTTTAATACTTGCATGTTATTCCATCATAAAAAATATTCAATTTAAACTGTTAGAATATTTAATTTTTCTATCATAGGATCAATTGCTAATTCAATTTTTTAAAGATTAGAAATAAAGTAAGCAATATTAATTTAGTATTGATGCGTGCCATAAAATTCACGGTGGTAAAATAACGGGTTATCGATTTAGCGTTGTACGAGAATTCTGCACACACTCATATGAAAAAGAAAAAAAATAGTGACTGGTTAGAAGTTTTTACGTGGAAAGCCCGTAAAAAGAAAAACCACGGGGTCTGGTCCAGTTGCGAAATTTACTATTTATTGATGATTGCAGAAATCTCTTATCCCACAGAAGGGAAATGGTAACTATATTTTTCAGATTACGATGTTGACTGATAGTGTCTAGTTGATGATGATCGATGACGGTTGGTGGATGTGGACAGCGATCAGTGATGATCTTCAGCGGTCGACAATGGTTGACTGCGATTGGTGGTGGTCAACGGCGGAGGTTGGCAGTGGTCGACGACGGAGGTCGGTTGTGTTCGACGACGATCGGCAGTGATGCTGAACTATATGTTCTCCTCAATGTCTCAGACTCTCTCCCCATAATTTAGCCCCTCTCATGAGAGCGATGAGGCTCTATTTATAATGTTATGGGTGCAATTAATGCATGAATATGAATTATTTTGATCAGACGATTCGGAGAGTTTTTCTTGATCATACGGCGTTTACTAGACATTTGAGTGTGATATTGTTGTCAGAATTGAGTGATCTTGGACTCGTTGGATTGGTCTTGTCCCGATTCGAGTATAAACTTATCATATTCGACAACCATTTGGTCTTTCATATGTGTCCGAAAATCATTTATGTGTGGTTCAATGACTTAATCTGGGCTTGATTTGATACAAATTAGACTAGTTTTCATATCATTAGGTTCGTCTCATCAAGCCGGTCAGTTTGACTATAAATTTGCTGAAATCAGAGCTCTAAATGTATTTTTATCAAGATTTAATTGTTTCACATGTAAAACATCGTCTCGAGATTCGTGTCATGTCTTGAGTTTCGTGACCGATGATGAAAATTTGGTGGTCGCCTATCAAGCATATTTCTAAAAATAAATATTTTAATTTTCTTAATCAAAACATTAAAATCCGTGCNCAAATATCACAAAAAAAATAATTATTATAATTTTTTTTTTTTAATTCACAACTCATGCAACTCCGAACTTCAAACTCCACAATCTACGGAAATTATCACAGCTTATGCAGCTTCCAAGGCCCGCCTCCATGACTTACGGACATTATGACAACTCACACAGCTTCCAACTCTGGCCTCTGTAGCATACATATATTATCACAACTCACACAACTCCCAACTCCGACTTATATAACATACGAATACTATCACAACTCAAGTAGCTCTCAACTTCGAGCTCTGTTATAAATAGACGTTATCACATCTCATGCAGCTCCTAACTTGGGTTTCTACGACCTACAAACGTTATCACATCTCATGCAACTCTTAATTTAAGTCTTTACGACCTATAAACATTTTTGCAATTCACTACTATGACATGTGACCAACTACGGTTTACATGGATCAAAACTCTTGCAAATCTTTACTATGGTCTTTGTGGTCAGGCGACACTCCTAAAGAGCCTATATACGACCTATATGCCTAGCTATTATCACGGCTTGTAACTACAATCTTTATGACAATCTAACGTTACAATCACTGTTTACAATATTCATGACGTGTCATTGCCTTCATAACAATCAATTATGGCTTTTGCGTCCAATTAAAGCTATTATTAAAGAACTAATGTAATGCATCAATATTATAATTCAATCTTCTATAGCTCAAGTGAGCCCATGTACTTAGGATTACACAGTGAATTATTTTAACTGATTTTCATGTTTTTTTTTCACTTTCTATAACTTTTGACAAAAAAACTCGAAAAAGTGTCTCACCCTTCTACTTATTATTTGTTTGTCTTTATATTGGATCTTCACCCAATTTAAGATGTATCATTGGGAATCTTTCAACACACATTAGAAGTAGTGCGCCATGAAAGTAAATACCCCAAAATTGTAAAAGAAAGAATTTAGAATCTAACAAATTCTGTCTAAAGTAACTCACTTATACCGCTTAATTTGCTGACTCAGTAACTGCCTACAATGGTACTTGATTTCCGCTCACGCTTTTCCTACTTTCCCCTCCATTAATGCTCCAATGCGCACACCACATTTAAATCACCTGCCACTGCAAGAGAAAGAGCACTGAAAGCTTCTCTCTAGCCTCGCTATAAGTAACAGAGCTATGAGCCCTCCCCTGTTCCCATCGAGGAAAAAACGAAGACGATGGAGAGGAGATTGAAAGTGAGCGAGTTGGCGCTGAGGCTGGCGGCGTTTGGTTTTGCAGTGACGGCGTCAGCTCTGGTTGGAGGTGACAGTCAAGTGAGGACGTTCTTTTCTATGGAGAAGAAGGCAAAGTTTACTGACATGAAGGCTTTGCTGTAAGATTCGTGAAACCCTAAAAGGGATGATTCAAAGTTCGCATCTTTGTTTAATGTTTGTGAGAAATTTGTAATTTTGATTACTTTTTTCTCTTTTNCTGAAAGCTTCTCTCTAGCCTCGCTATAAGTAACAGAGCTATGAGCCCTCCCCTGTTCCCATCGAGGAGAAAACGAAGACGATGGAGAGAAGATTGAGAGTGAGCGAGTTGGCGCTGAGGCTGGCGGCGTTAGGTTTTGCAGTGACGGCGTCAGCTCTGGTAGGAGGTGACAGTCAAGTGAGGACGTTCTTTTCTATGGAGAAGAAGGCAAAGTTTACTGACATGAAGGCTTCGCTGTAAGATTCGTGAAACCCTAAAAGGGATGATTGAAAGTTCGCATCTTTGTTTAATGTTTGTGAGAAATTTGTAATTTTGGTTACTTTTTTCTCCCTTTTTTTTTTATCAGGTTTTTGGTGGCTGCTAATGGGATAGCAGCTGGGTATAACTTGCTGCAGGTGGTGCGTTGCTTTGTGGGGATGATGAAGGGGAGTGTTTTGTTTGGCAAGGGCTTGGCTTTGGTTGTGTTTTCCTGTGATCAGGTGAAGAATAATATGAAATATGTATATATTTTTTAATTTTCTTTAGCCATTTTCATTTATTGTTCTTTCATGAGTTATTTCTTGGTCGTGAATCTCACGAAATCATCAAATATCTAACTTTTTGTATGTATTGGACTAACAAATATATATCTAAGGTGGCAAAATTACTAAATTGTCTGGGCTACATGAGATAAAAATATTAAATTTTTACTATTTATATTGAGAAATCTCAAATTAGGAGAAGAGCAATTGCCCATCCTAGACATAATCTGATTTCGCCTCTCTCATCATCATCATCATTATTGTTAACCTTATACCGATTATATTTGGTTGGCTTTATAAATCTTCACTCTCCCCATTATTTTCTACTGACGTTGCTTAAGGTGCTATAAAAAATGTTGATTATTGATGTTAAATTGATACAAAACTTTAGAACATTTTTTGTTATGTGCTGAAAAATAAACAAACTAGATAATGATTAAAACTTTGCATCTAAGAACTGTCAAATATTGTTAAATCTACCAAGATGGAGGCTTAAAGGATGGAATATTAATCTCATGTTAATTGTAATTCTAGAAGATGTTGTGGAATTCAAGCAACTATGGATGTATTAGAACAAATCTCTGAAAAACATAAAATCTGTGTCTAATGACATCTTATAATGGACATCTTCACAATATGATACAAAAGCATTTGGTCGTAACCCCTNATGGAATATTAATCTCATGTTAATTGTAATTCTAGAAGATGTTGTGGAATTCAAGCAACTATGGATGTATTACAACCAATCTCTGAAAAACATAAAATCTGTGTCTAATGACATCTTATTATGAGTTTTTTGTCCCTATTATTCATAATCTTCACAATACGATACAAAATTATTTGGTCCTAACCCCATGGTTGAGGTGATAGGAAAGGTTGGGTTAAGTTAGTNCTGGTAGGAGGTGACAGTCAAGTGAGGACGTTCTTTTCTATGGAGAAGAAGGCAAAGTTTACTGACATGAAGACTTTGCTGTAAGATTCATGAAACCCTAAAAGGGATGATGCAAAGTTCGCATCTTTGGTTAATATTCATGAGAAATGTGTGATTTTGGTTGCTTTTTTTGTCCTTCTTTATCAGGTTTTTGGTGGCTGCTAATGGGATAGCAGCTGGGTATAACTTGCTGCAGGTGGTGCGTTGCTTTGTGGGGATGATGAAGGGGAGTGTTTTGTTTGGGAAGGGCTTGGCTTTGGTTGTGTTTTCCTGTGATCAGGTGAAGAAAAATATGAAATATGTATATTTTTTTGTTTAATATTTTAAATTTTCTTCAGCAATTTTCATTTATTGCGATTTTCATGAGTGCTTTCTTGGCCGTAAATTATAAATATGACATTTATATGTCATCAAATAGGGGTGGAACTAACATTATTTTTTAGGGCGGGCAAAATCATCAAATGACTAACTTTTTGTAAGTCTGGGACTAACAAATATACATCTAGGGTGGCAAAATTACTAAATTGTCTGGGCTACATGAGATCAAAATATTAAATTTTTACTATGTATATAGAGAAATCTCAAATTAGGAGAAGAGGAATTGCCCATCCTAGACATAATCTGGTTTCGCCTCTCATCAACATCATCATCATTATTGCTAATCTTATACCAATTATATTTGGTTGGCTTATAAATCTTCACTCTCCCCCATTATTTTCTACTGACGTTGCTTAAGGTGCTATAAAAAGTGTTGATTATTGATGTTAAATTGATACAAAACTTTAGAACATTTTTTGTTATGTGCTGAAAAATAAACAAACTAGATAATGATTAAAACTTTGCATCTAAGAACTGTCAAATATTGTTAAATCTACCAAGATGGAGGCTTAAAGGATGGAATATTAATCTCATGTTAATTGTAATTCTAGAAGATGTTGTGGAATTCAAGCAACTATGGATGTATTAGAACTAATCTCTGAAAAACAAAATATCTGTGTCTAATGACATCTTATTATGAGTTTTTTGTCCCTATTATTCATATTCTTCACAATATGATAAAAAAGCATTTGGTCCTAACCCCCCAAGGTTGAGGTGATAGGAAAGGTTGGGTTAAGTTAGCCGGGTTTGTTTGATCGATTAAGTTTGGGCTAGTGAAACTTGTTATTTTTCTCGAAGCTGCAAATCTTGTTCTTCAACTATGTCTTGGTTTTTCATCCGAAAATTTTACCCCCTTTAGTTAGTATTCGAAAAATTTAGTACACAATGGTGAATTATTCGTAATTTTGTTGGAAGAATTTGACGTACGAATGGTGACCATTTTTTTTTGACTGTATGAAATGTAAAATTTAAATCATTTAAGATTCTATTTGTATGTTGTACTTACTCATTTACTATGTGGACCTTACTATTTTCCTATTTTTGCTCATATTGTATTTAATGAATTAATGTAGCGTTGCAAAAAAACATGTGCAATATTTCCTATTTCATGCTTTCTTCTACTTTACATTAAAGTTCATTGTGTGGTTGATAAAGTGCAACTTTATAAATGATGAGATTACCAAACCTATTTTTGATACTAACAGCTAGCAAGCTCAACCAATTACAGCTGCTTGTGTTTTCTCAAGTAAGCTAACTCAACAAAAAAGTGAAAAACATTTTCTTGGATAGGGGAGGTGTATGTAAAAATTTAAGTTTAGGTGCAAGACATGTAAATACATAAGAATTGAATGATATGCATATATGTAAATCTTGCTAAAAAACATCCAAAAACCCCCAATACAAATGTGGATATATCTGAAACCTCAACATGATTAACTACGGAGTCTGCACCGAATATGCTTACCCAATTACTCAAAATGTTTCAAAATTGGAAGGTGATGGCTTACATGGCATTATCGGCGATGGCGGCAGCGGCACAATCGGGGGTGATCGTAATGTTCGGCCAGCCGGAGTTTCAGTGGATGAAGATCTGCAACCTGTACAGAAGGTTTTGTATGCAGGCGGGGGAGGGATTGGCTTGTGCTTTTGTAGCTTGCTTGGCCATGATTATCATTTCCTGCATATCTGCGTTCAACTTTTTCAGGCTTTATGGGATTAACAGAGGATATAAGAACAGCAATGGAAGCTGGTAGTCTTTATGGCATTTTCTGAGTTGAGAGCCTCAGTTTATATAAGACTGTATAGTGGTTTTTTAGTTGCGATAAATGTCTGTTTACCGTGGTATAATGANTTGTAGCTTGCTTGGCCATGATTATCATTTCCTGCATATCTGCGTTCAACTTTTTCAGGCTTTATGGGATTAGCAGAGGATTTAAGAACAGCAATGGAAGCTGGTAGTCTTTATGTCATTTTCTGAGTTGAGAGCCTCAGTTTATATTAGACTGTATAGTGGTTTTTTACTTGCGATAAATGTCTGTTTACTGTGGTATAATGAAGTCGACGAAGGCTGACTTAGCTTTAATTTTCGTGTTGACTTGTGAGCTTGGTAGGGATGATGATGTTGTATTGTGCATGGAAACAAAGTCGGAAGGATGGTTTATGGAGTTCAGATCACTTGTGCATTTTAGTACATATATATATTTTTTGTTATTTTTTGAGGTGAAATGATAAGAAAATGGTTTATGTCTTGGAAATTATTATTATTATTATTTGCGATGATGGCAGCTGTTGCTAGCAATGCTGTGGTGGTTAGGGTTGTAATTGAACTTAGTTTGGTTGGATGATCAGTTGTTCGTGTTCAATTTGAGCTTAGCCAAAATTTCACGTGTATTTTTATATTTGGCATGGTTAAACTTTTTAATGACCATACAATTGCGTTGAAATGAACTTGATTATATTAATTGGACTAGTTAAGAATTATAATTAGCATTTAATTTTCATATAATATTAAAAATTTGATTTATACTTGGTTTTTCATGAATGACTTAAACTAAAAATTTGAATAAGTGCTTGCTTTTTATAAAAAGTTATTAACAAATAATTTTATAAATTTAAATAAATAAGTAATCGAATAAATTTCAAATTAGCATGTAATTAGTTTATATGAAATAAATATTGATGTGTGCCGGAAGATCCGGTGTGGTACATTAATAAATTAGCATTTTAGTATTGAACAGAAACCTAACACACACTAAAATACTTAAAGAGAGAAGTAGGAGGGGAAAATTAGAATTTTTACATGGAAACCCCTGAAAAAAAGAAAAAAACAACAGCACATAGCCCAGTAGAAATGATCCACTAGATAATTTTGAGTACATGGGTTCACTCTTATCCTAAATTAGGGAAGATGAAACTACAAAGATGATTATTGTAAATGTACAACAGTAATTCATTGATAATAGTCGTAGTATAAATGTAATGAATATAGTTATTAATGATAGTAGACAATAAAGGTCATAGTCAATTGTTATAAAGACAATGATTTACCGTGAATGTTGTAGACGATGGTTGTAACACCGGTTTGTCATATAGGCAACAATTGAAAGTCATGTAGTATTTGGCCATGTGGTTCGCAAATGGTTGCTTCAAGAACATCGATTGACAATAGAGGTCGAAGTAGGAAACTTCCAAGGTTGTGAGCTACATAGGTTGCAGTTGGTCATATGGGCTATGGTGTTGAGCTGTGATGATGTCCGTAGACTGCAAGTGCCAGAATCGGGAGTTGCACGAGCTGTAAACCACTTAGGTCGTAGTGGTGAGCTATGATAATGTCTGTAGATCGAGAGGTCCGGAGTAGGGAGCTACAATAACTATGAAACACGTAAGTTGTAGCTCGTCACAAAGGTCGTAATGGCGAGTTGTGATGATGTCCGTAGGCCACGGGAGCCGGATTCAAAAGCTGCACGAGCTGTGAACCACTTAGGCAGTAGTTGGTCACGTAGGCCGTAATAGTGAGTTAAGATGACATTTATAGGCTATGAGGGTTGGAGTCGGGGGATGCACGAGTTGTGAACCAAGTAGGGTGTTGGTCACGTAGGCCATAATGATAAGCTGTGAAGACGTTCGCAAGAGGGCAGAGTTAGGAGCTGCACGTGTTGTGGACGTAGTCGGTCACGTAGGTCATAGTAGTAAATTATGATGACGTCTGTAGGTCGTGTGAGCCGACATCGAGAGATACATGAGTAATGGACAATCTGGGTCATAGTGGTGGGTTCTGAGGATATAAATATAAGAGTTTGAAGAAAGTTATCATATTTGAGATGCATTGTTACACCATTTTTTGAAAGACATTGTTGCCCCGTATAAGGGGTGGGTTATTGCATTATTTTAAGAGGGTTACATCGTCTTCGAGTTGTGTCATTACACTATATTCAGGGTGTCTTGTTACATCGTCTTCAGGTGGCATAATTGTTCCGTATGTGAGGTGCGTTGTTATACCGTCTTCAGGAGGTGTCGTTGTCAGTGTGTGGGGTGTGTTGTTGATTTGTAAAGAAAATGTGCTTCTTTATGTTCTATTTTCAATCATTTTATGTTAGTTTTACATGTTTTGGAAAGTATTTGTTTGTGTTTTGCAAGATTCAGGAAAGAGAAGTCATTAGAGCCAAATAAAACCTAGAAAATCACTTTAAGTGCGGACTGTAGAAAGTAGGCGCCAAGATGCATAAAGTATGTGCCAATATTGTCTGGGCACCATGATGTAGAAAGTAGGCGCCACAAGCGCCTGGGCACTCAGAAACAATGCATAGACTTGCCCCGTATGAGTGAACTATGGTATCCTCGAGCTTTTTGACCCTTTTTATATAAGGATACATTGAGAATGAGAGAGTTCTCTCTACGTGTGAGAAATCATGAGAGAAGAGCCCATCTTTTTAAATGTTATAGGCTCCCTATTTATAGGAGAAAGAGGGACAAAGTCTAAAAGTCCATGCTTGCCCTACTTTAATGAGAGAGTTACATGTCTGTATAGTGTTTTTTTTATAGTCTCCGCTTTAATAGGAGAATTACAGGTTTTTATGATATATTTTTATAATTTACACTTTATAGGAGAAGTACAAGTCTTATGCTGCCTTTTTATAATCATAATTGATTTTTAACACATTTTTATCATCTAACTTTTTATCTAGATAGTTAGATTGTCTCTAGATTCATGCATATAATTTTGTGGTATACACATTTTATTAATTTAACTTCCAAAAGGACACCAACCCAACAGTGCTCCTACACGATATACTTGCAAAATTTTTGATGAAATTCCAATTGTTATACCAAAAGTCATTTCGTTGTTTAAGAGTTTGGTTTCATTCTAATTAAGAGATTTTATAATTGACATCATTTAACTAATATACATACATCCTCATTACTTTTCTTAATCAAGAATCATCCACCAAATAGATATTTATATCTTCAAACTGGTGTAATGCTCCAACATCATTTGTACCCACTAGAACTCCTATCCATCGAAATATTGCTCACTTTAGTATAATAGTCTGATGATTCTATCACATTGGTCTAACTTCCCAGAAGGTCACCTGTCCCTAGAGTCTTCCCACACAAGAATGCTTAATTTTGGAGTATTTGATAAAATTTCAATTTTTACACAAATTATATCTCAATATCAAAGAGTTCAACTTCATTCTACTTAAAAAATGTTTCATAACATTTAAATCGGGTGTGACCATAATAACATCAGTGCATCAAATCTTATCAAAACTCCACAATTATCCGTGGGCTACTATTATGCAAGCTACATTGGCCTAGTATTTGAGAACATTATCTTTCAACAAAGTAGTCCTAAATTCAAAGGATTGCTTATGTGAGGTGTGTGTGTTTGTGTCTGGAAAAAAAAAAGAAGCATTCTTGGATTAGGATAGTACTAAAATATATAATCTTTTGAGAAATTTTCGTGTTGCACTTGCCCTCTCAACTCAGTGACTACCTAAAAGTGTCTCAGTTAACAAAATAAATTCTTCAAAGAGAGTACTATCAACAAATTCAATTATATTTGAGCAAGTAGTAATATTTGTAAATTAGAGGATTCTTATTGAGTTCAGTTTGTAAACTGAGGAGTATTTTTTGGAGCTGCTCAGTCATTTTCGGCATGGTTAGAATCCTGTCAATTAATTTGGAGAGACGAGCCTCCGCCAACCAAGCTCCACTGTTCAGCTCACTGAGTAGTACTTCAAGTGATTACTATTTTGGAGGATAATTCAAAGCCAGTTGAAACGCTAGGAGACTTAGCTCGGAAAGAAAAAAAATTTAAGAAAAAAAGAAAAAATCTTTCAGGCGACAAATTCAGCGGTAACTTGCATCAACCCTACGCCAAGGATTTTCAATGCAGAGGAGTTCCGACCGTGCAGTTCCCGCTAAGCGCCAAAGACTAAAAGCTGAAACGTGTAACGTTGGTTGTCTGCCATCCTCACATTACCTGCGGTCAAAATTCGTTCGCTAGCTGCGACGTGCCGTCCCCTCACNGCCGCCGGCCGGAGAGAATCGGTGATCGCCGGACGTGAGAGGAGAAATGTGGACATATAATTTTAGGGTAATCGGGGGCGGCTTTCGAACTGGAGCAGAGAATGGAAAAGAGGTCGCTCTATTTATACGGTTTAGGATCTCATTAGCGTAAACTAAAGCCAAGAGAGGAAACTTCCCGCAGAATTGTAATTTAAAATTGCAATTTTATACTTTTTGAACAAAATTATTCTTCTATTGGAAATAAATTTATAACAAAATACTAATAAAATTGGTTAGATATATAATAGGAAAATCTACCTAGTCATACAATTCTTTTGTATTTATATTTCTACAATTTAAATTTTAATATTTATATTTATGATATTTTAAAAATTCGCCCAGATAATATATCTTAAGGTGTGTTTTAGACAGCTTGTGTTTATTTAGAAAAACAATTTATCTTGAAACGCGTCCCATGGACCCACCTCATCGAGTGCTCGACATGCGGTTCACATTTAGTCTAAAAACTCAACTGTATTTTAAGATAAGCTGTCGAAACGTGTTTTACAAATGATGAGAGGATATTTTGAAAATGCTGCCCGTACTTTATAAACGGACACTTAATTTTCAGGATAAATTTATCCACAATTTATAAAAAAAATGAAATTATATAAATTTTAAAAAAAATTGTATATATTGTGACAAATTTCGGCTGTTTGTGTCGGCTTTGAATTTCACGGCATGTCATCACAGACGTCACAGCAGTTCCTGAACTTTCCCTCAGTAGAGATCCTATGCAACGCATTCTTTGTAATAAAAAACTAAAACTCATACTAACCGTTAATTTAATATTGTTATTTTTATGTTGTCATCCTGATGAAAATCAAGGGTCTTGTGAGTTCTTTACTTTGTTCAAGAGTCCCACCATTTCACACTAACAGCATATGTAGTCAAACTTATTTGCGCCACTAATAATTACTCTTAAAATAAAATAAATAGTGAAGCTTATGTGAAATTCCCAAAATGTCCTGCTCGTTTTTAATACTTGCATGTTATTCCATCATAAAAAATATTCAATTTAAATTGTTAAAATATTTAATTTTTCTATCACTGGATCAATTGCTAATTCAAATTTTTAAAGATTAGAAATAAAGTAAGCAATATTAATTTAGTATTTATGCGTGCCAGAAAATTCACGGCGATAAAATAACGGATTATCGGCTTAGCGTTGTACGAGAATTCTGCACACACTCAGATGAAAAAGAAAAAAAAAATAGTGACAGGTCAGAAGTTTTTGCATGGAAAGTCCGTAAAGAGAAAAACCACGGGGTTTGGCCCGATTGCGAAATCTACTATTTATTGATGATTGCAGAAATCTTTTATAATAGAAGAGAAATGATAACTATATTTTTCAGATTACGACGCTGACTGACAATGTCTAGTTGATGATGATCGATAACGGTTAGTGGATGTCGACGGCGATCAGTGATGATCTTCGACGGTCTACAATGGTCGACTGCGATCAATGGTGGTCGATGACGGAGGTTGGCAGTGGTCAACGACGGAGGTCGGCGGTGTTCAACGACGATCGACAGTGATGCTGAACTATAGTTTCTCCTAAATGTCTCACTCTCTCCCCATACTTTAGTCACCCTCATGAGAGGGATGAGACTCTATTTATAATGTAATAAATGCAATTAATGCATGAATATGAATCATTTTGATCAGACGATCCGGAGAGCTTTCCTTGATCATATGACATTTAGTGGACATTTAAGTGTCATATTGTTGTCAAAATTGAGTGATCTTAGACTCGTTGGATTCTTCTTGTCTCGATTCGAGTATAAACTTATCATATTCGACAACCCTTTGATCTTTCAAATGTGTCCGAAAATCATTTATCCTTGGTTCAATGACTTGATCTGGATTTCATTTGACACAAATTGAGCTAGTTTTCATATCATTAGGTTTGTCTCTTCAAGCCAGTCAGTTTGACTATAAGTTTGTTGAAATTAGAACTCTGAATGTATTTTTATCAAGATTGAATTGTTTCGCATTTAAAATATCGTATCGAGATTTGTGTGATGCCTCAAAATTCGTGTCAGATGATAAAAATTTATTGGTGGTCAATCAAGTATATTTCTAAAAATAAATAAATTTAATTTTCTTAATCAAAACATTAAAATCCATGTTTATAAATAATGGAATTTTGATTATATTTCTTCTTATTAAATACTTTATAATTAATCATCTAATGCAATTAATTTTAAAATTATAGGTAAATTGGAAGTGGCATTAGAAATTTAGTGATTGGGGGTACATTAGTCACACCATAAAATATATCACCACGTGATGATACCTTGCCGTTCACGCATCTGACCTCCCCGCAGAAAAATAGCCAAGGAACGCCTTTGTATATGAAATAACGTGAAGCCGTTCCTTCAGCCACTTGATCAGAATCCAACGATCCAAATTTATTTGATAAACTAGCCTTTCGACTTAGTGACGTGGCTTGGGCTAGACTGGCTCAACCGAGCTCAATGAACTAACAAGTCAGTTCTGATTGGACTAGTGAGCTCGTCAGCTTTAAAAATAATTTAAAAAATTTTTAAAATATTTTAAAATTCATGATTTATTTAAAATTATTAAAAAATATCTTAAAAGCTATTTTATATTTTATGTTAAATGATTTCTCATTAATTATCACATAAATATTTATTATATTTATCATTTAATTATTCTGTTTATACATACAAACAAGTATTAGTGCTCTAGCTCGAACTCTTAAAATTACGCTCGAGAAGCTCGAGCTGGAGCTGAAGCTCAAACTCAATTAATTAATCATTCTAAAGCTCAAGTTATGGGTGACTCGAGCTGGATTCGGGTCATTTGTACTCCTAACCTGGCCAACTATTTTTTAATAATATATTTTTTTCTTAATTTAGATTGATATGAATGAGCCAATACTTCGTTAAAGCCCTCCAACAAAAATCCTCTTGATGAGCCACATATCACCTTGGATTAAAAAGTTCAAAAACCAAATAAAAAATTACATACACTTGAGTTCATAATCAAATGATGGGATAAATATTAAGTGACAAAAAATTATATGATATGTGTATAAGAGTCTGTTTGGGGCGATAGTGCGGTGGCGGTGTGACACCGCATTATAATTTTTTTTTTTTGATACACAGTATTTTGGCTGTTTTTTTCAAAAAAGTACAGCTAAATGTGTTTCCCATCACTCCTGGATAGGTGCGGTGACAACTTTCTAGCTGATGTTAGACTTTAAAAAAAAATGTAATTGTTTCCGCAGTTTTTTTAGCGTCAGATGATCATTCAACATCTGCACAATCATTTTTTAATAAGTTTCAGCTGTCCCAAACAAACCTCAAATAAGACCAAATAATACACTTAAATTATGATAAAGTGGCTCTGGGACACACTTTAAAAAATTAAAGGACCTTCAAATCTCACAAGTTTATAGTCAAATTCAACGTCTTGATGACACGAATCTATTGAGCCCAATGCTACTTAATTTTTACATCATTGCAACGTTTAGAAGTTTTGAGTTATCAAAATAATTTTTTTTTGGCACATCATATTATGCTTGAGGAAAGAAAGCCTGTTGTTGTGTGCCTGTAATAACATTAAAAATTCAAATGAATTTCTTTCATGATTTCTTTAATCTTATTTACTATAAGGCAAATGATTTATAAATTGCTCTTATAAATAATGGCCCAAGTTTTATCCGAAAGTCAATCTCAATCTCTTTATTTAGATAAAATTATTTTCTATTAAAATAAAACATTGAGATTAGTGTCCATCATTTGGCTTTTAAAGAAGCTCTATTCATGTAAAATATTTATAATTTTGGTTGTATATTAGCCTTGAATTTGAGATAATTCGTGAATCACATTCAAAGAATTGAGCGTAGATGTGAAGAGATAAACGAACATTAATCAATAATATCCTCTCTCATTTAATGTTTATGGAAAAAAAAATAGGATTGTATGGGGTGAGACGACCAAGAAAAATATTTTATATTAACTTGAGATATACTTTTAAAATTTAATGAGCAGTGAACTAGAAATTTCAAATGTATTTATAAAAAACTTCCCCTACATTCACATAAAGTTTTCAGAGATGATAGATTTTATTTTTATGATTTTTTTATTTATAATAAATATATGATGAAGACCTAATATGATTGAAAAATATTATGGCTGTCCAACCAAAATTAGATTATAAAATGTTCATTTAGCATAAGATTATATTTCAACATAACTAAAAAAAATATGAGAATTTAAGGCTATTATGAAGTCAGTTTGAAGTTTTTTTAATCTTAGAACTTCTTAGAGCTATTTTTTATAAAAAAATATCAACATGAATCTCAAGAAAATTTAATGAACTATAAGTCAAATGTACAATTATTAACAACCCATCAGAAGGACTAAGAATCACATCGGTACAAAATTAACTAGCTACAAGTCATGCTCCGTTATAATTTAGAAAGTGACAAGACCCTCATGAGATGAAAAATTATAGAGAGTGTCTGAAAATAGAAAGACATCCAAAAGACTCTAAGAGATTCTATCATATTTTAGAAAATGCTAGAAGAGAAAGCTCCATGGAAAATTCAAGAGCAACCTGGAAAGTTCAAAGCACTCTAAAAAATCAGAGAATAGAGAAAGAAACACTTCATACTTGAATACTTGAAAGCTTTGATTGAGTGCTTAGATGATTACAAATATGGGGAGAGATTCCTACTTATAGTTCCCTCCAAACCTAATGAAACATTATAGAATATATTAGATTTTTTTAAGTTCTAGAGAGTTGTACATTTCTTTCTTATATACATATATAACCCTAGAACTTTCTCGATTACTCTTGAGTTTTTTTTTATTCTTCCCTTCTAACATTCTTCAAAATATGATGGAATCTTCTAGTCTCTTAGACATCTTTCTATTTTTTGTCATCCTTTAGAATTTTCTTTCCTATGAGGGTCTTATTAATTTCTAGAATATAACCAAAAAATCATAAATTCCTAAATATTTGAAAAATATTATATCGGGTCATAAGGTGCTGACCCGACCCGGGCTGACCGATAGCATAAATACCTAAATTCCCAACCGACGGTAAACCTCGCTCCGTTTCAATTGGCTCCGNCCAGTCCAGCCAGAATTAGCTTATAAAATGTTCATTTATCATATGATTATATTTCAACATAACTAAAAAAAATATAAGTATTTAAGGCTATTATGAAGTTAGTTTGAAGTTTTTTTTAAGCTTAGAACTTCTTAGAGCTATTTTTTATAAAAAATATCGACATGAATCTTAGGTCAAATGTACAATTATTAACAACCCATCAGAAGGAGTAAGAATCACATCGACAAAAAATTAACTAGTTAGAAGTCACGCTTCGCTATAATTTAGAAAGTGACGAGACTCTCATGGGATGAAAAATTATAGAGAGTATCGGAAAATAGAAAGACATCAAAGAGACTCTAGAAGATTCTACCATATTTCAGAAAATGGTAGAAGAGAAAACTCCAAGGAAAATTCAAGAGCAACCTAGAAAGTTCAAAGCACTCTAAAGAATAAAGAGAAGAGAGAAAAAAACACTTTATGCTTGAATACTTGAAAGCTTTGATTGAGTGCTTAGATGATTACAAAGGAGGGGAGAGATTCTTACTTATAGTCCCCTCCAAACCTAATGAAACATTCTAGAATATATTAGATTATTTTAGTTTCTAGAGAGTTGTACACTTCTTTCTTATATACATATATAACCCTAAAACTTTATATGTTACTCTTGAGTTTTTTTTTTAGCCTTCCATTTCAACATTCTTCGAAATATGGTGGAATCTTCTAAAGTCTTTTAGATATCTTTCTATTTTCTGTCATCCTTTAGAATTTTCTATCTTATGAGCGTCTTATTAATTTCTAGAATATAATGAAAAAAAACATATAAATTCCTAAGGGTCCGTTTGGGGCAGCTTGTGCATTTTAGGATAAGCTGCTTATCCTGAAACGCGGTCCGCGAGCAGGACGCAGGGGTCGACCCGCGGCCTACATTTAGTGTAAAAACCCAAACACAGTTTCGGATAAGCTGACGAAAAGTGCAAACCAAACGGTACGGCGGCATTTTCAAACACCGCCCACACTTATAAACTGCCCAAATAGACCCTAAATGGGTTAGAAGGTGCTGACCCGACCCAAGCTGACCGATAGCATAAATACCTAAATCCCATCCGGCCATCCCAGCCGCCGGTATACCTCGCTCCGTTTCAGTTGGCCACCGTGTCGTCGAAGATGTTCTTCGTTCGCTGCCCCTACTGTCCCGGAACCCAAGGCCGCTGCGCCACCACCTCCTCCGGCCGCCACGTGACGGAGTGCTCCGCCTGCGGCCGCGTCATCGAAGAACGGCACACTCAAACACATCATCTCTTTCATCTACAAGCCCACGAATCTCCACTTCTTCTCGTCACTCCCGACCTCGCCTCCTTCTCCCCCTCCTGTTCCAACGATGAGGACCCCTTCCACCCCACCGGCTTCATCACCGCTTTCTCCACTTGGTCTCTTGAGCACTCACCCCTCTTTGCGCGCTCTGCTTACTCTTTTGATGGTCACCTTGCTGAGCTTGAACGCGCCCTAGAATCATCGTCATCCGGTTCGGCCGTTGCGGATCCCGCCGGGCCGATGGTGTCTGTGGATCATCTTCGCGCTTATCTTCAGATCATCGATGTATCTTCTATACTTGGACTTGACCATGATGTTGTTGATCATGCGTTCCAGCTCTTCCGTGATTGCTGCTCTGCCACATGTCTCCGCAACCGCAGCATCGAGGCGCTTGCTACTGCTGCCCTGGTTCATGCTATTCGTGAGGCTCAGGAACCTAGAACGTTGCAGGTGTGTTCCATTATTCCATTTGATCATACTTTTGGATGGCTGTTGTCAATCATAGTTAAAACAATCGATGGTTTAATGAGGTAGTCAATGGTTTGTCAATATTTCTTTTTCTTAACTTTTGCTTCCTGGTCTCTAGGGTTATGATTGATGCCCTAAGTAAACTTTGTAGGGTTGTACGTGCTGGCGCTTTTGATGCCCTAAGTAAACTTCNTTTCTTTTTCTTAACTTTTGCTTCCTGGTCTCTAGGGTTATGATTGATGCCCTAAGTAAACTTTGTAGGGTTCTAGATGCTGGCGCTTTTGATTGATTTAACGTTTAAGTGAAGGTAGCATGATATGATAGGCATGGGATGAATTATTTTAAATAAAGATAAATAACGTGAAAGCCTAGAAATTCACAAAAAAAAAAAAAAATAATCGAACACAAAAGATTGACGTGAGTCGTCANAAACTTTGTAGGGTTCTAGATGCTGGCGCTTTTGATTGATTTAACGTTTAAGTGAAGGTAGCATGATATGATCGGCATGGGATGAATTATTTTAAATAAAGATAAATAATGTGAAAGCGTAGAAATTCACAAAAAAAAAATAATCGAACACAAAAGATTGACGTGAGTCGGCGTTAAATCGATNAAAAAAAAAAAAACAATCGAACACAAAAGATTGACGTGATTCGGCGTTAAATCGATTTGCCTATATCCACGAGGAGTTAGATTTCACCGGCACCGGATAGGGAGAAAGAAAGACGACTTGTGGTTACAATCCAACACTTTCCAACGCCATACATCTTTTAGTCTCTCATAAGCATTATGTTTCTTTTATAGAGAAGGACTATGGCATATAAAAAAATAAATTAAAAAACAACTCAATTAAAATAAAAACTATTAAATAACACTCCTTACCTCGTCTCTTACTTCCAGATAAGTGAGAGATAACCAACTGAGCTCCAACTCCAATCAGCTGCACTAAGATGATTGCCCACGTACCCTCCTCTCGAAGGGATCAAGCCTCATGTAACTTTTCAAAATGTTCGACTGGACAATCAGTCATGAGCTCGGATGTTCATTAAATTCTTGCAGTAGGTGAACTTTTGAACTTATAATATCTTTGTGAGCATGTCTGTTGGATTCTTCATCGTATCTATCTTCTTCGAAATAACCTTATTTTCTTTAATCAGGTCCTGAACAAAGAGCTATCTTAAATTAACGTACTTGGAACGAGCATGATGAAATGGTTTTGTAGCAAAAAATATTGCATTTTGACTGTCACCAACAACATCAGAGACTTCTGATCAATCCTCAAGTCATCCAATAGGTCATGCATCTATATTGCTTCCTTCACCGCCTTTATGACTGTCATTTACCCAATCTCCGTAGTAGACAAAGTAACATAGACTGAAGAAATGACCTCCAATTGATTGAACCTCCCACAAATGTGAATAAATAAACCACTGTAGATCTTTGCTTATTCATATCACCTACATATTCTTAGTCAGTGTAAACTACACACAAATTTGAAATAGTTGACTGTCTCTAAACACCAAGCTAACGTTAACTGTATCCTTCAGATACCTGAGAATAATCTTCACAGTCTGCCAACGACCTCTTCCTTGATTATGCATGAACCTGCTCACAACATCAACTGCTTGTGCAATGTTTGGTCTAGTGCAAAACATGACATACATCATACTGCCCACTGCACTAGCATAAAGAACCGATTGCATATATTTCTTCTCCTGATTAGCTTTAGAACACTTATTTGAACTTAACTGAAAGTGAGATGTAATGGGTAAACTCACTGCCTTGCTCGAGTCATCAACCCCAAATTTATTCAGCACCTTCGAACATTTGCTCATTGTGAAAATTAAATCTTTCAAGCTTAGTTTTCTCTGAAAATCTCCATGCCAAAGATTATGCGAGTTTAAACCAACTCATTAACTGATCAAATTTTTATATCAATGTCGTGGCGAATATTTTAACCCATACAAAGACTTGTCTAGTTTGCCAACAAAGTCTTTTGATGCTCCATATCTAGGTGGATGCAACATATAGATCTCATTTTGCAATTTTCCTTGTAGAAATGCAGTCTTCACTTTGAATTGTTCCAAGATCAGACCGTACTATGCTAAAGTGATAAGAGAATGCGGGTGGAGGGATGCTTGATCACTGAGAGAATATATTGTCATTATCAATTCATTCTCATTGCGCAAAGCCTTTTGTAACTAGTCTTGTCTTGAACTGAACATCAGCTTCGGGAGATCTTTTCTTTTTTGCATACTCGTTTGCACTTGATGGTTTTCCTTCTTGGATGAGCTTCACCAACATTCAAGTACCATTCATTCGAAGAAACTACATCTCTTCATCCATTGTCGCTCTCCAAAGATCACAGTATGGACTCTTCATCCTTCTTTGTAATAACAATAAATTCTTGCCTCTATAGCTGAAAGCCCAAGTACAATGTGATCCCTGAACCAAACTTATTTTTAGACATTCTGGCACCTGGTCTTGCTCTTAGCAATAGATTAATGAGCAGAAATGTCATCCTTAACATTTTCCTCGACCTCCTCCTGAGCATTATCAACAAATATCTTTTGAGTTGCAACTGAATCAGATATCTTAGTGAAAGTGGACGAGCTCTACGGAACAAATGGAGTTGCAACAAACTCCAAGTTTTGCTGTATATATAGATGGTTCGAGTAGAACTCTCCACCTGCTTTTAGTTTTGATTTTTCAACAAGCTTGCCTCGCCGATTGGAACATCCCTGCTAATGACAATCTTTCTTTCTGACGGATAAGACAACTTGAAGCACTTGACTCTGTGCCTGAAACTAATGAAAATTGTCTTCTTTGCTGGTGGTTCCAGTTTATCATTCTGCACGTGGTAATAAGTTGGACATCCAAACACTCTCATGTGCTTTTAATCTCTAGCAGGATATCCTGACCACATTTCTTTTAGAGTTTTCTTTCCAATAACTGCAGAAGACAGACAACTCGCCAAGTGACAGATGTATTCTGTGACCTCGACCCAATAGATTCTATTCAACCCAACATTTGATAACATACACAGAACTTTCACCACTAAAGTCCGCTTCATCCTCTCCGTCACCCCGTTTTGTTGTGGTGTCTCTCAAACAGTGAAGTGATGCTCTATCCTAATTCTCTGATACATACATAACACAAATTTAGGTGAAATGTGCACCTAGACATCACACCTAAATTTCCTATTTACATACATAACACAAATTTCTTATGTATCTCACACCTAAATTTTCAACCCTAAATATATAACACAAATTTCTTATGTATTTATATTTCTCACTTCTAAATTTTCATGCTTACGTAAATATCACAAAATTTTTTATACATTCACATATTCCACTCCTAAATTTCATATTTACATATATACCACAATTTTCTTATGCATTCACATTTCTCACACATAAATTTCATATTTACATACATATCACAATTTATTTATGCATTTACATATCTTGCTCCTTAATTTCATATTTACATAGCACAATATTTTTTATGTCTTCACGTATCTCACACCCAAAGTTCATATTTGCATAAATACTAAAATTTTCTTATTCATTTACATCTCACACCAAAATTTTCATACATAGTACAAATTTCTTATGCATTTACATGTCTCACACTTAAACTTAGGGAAAACTATGAAATTCATATGCATTGCATACCTAACAATGAAATAAGAAAAAAACTTGAGCAAAATTTATGTATTTTTGGATCTAACATCTATGAAAGGATACAAAAGATGAAAACGTATGTTAAACCAAAGTTTGGAGGCGTAGAAGAAGATTTCTCACCTTAGATGAGTTGAAGCAATGAAATGGATCCGAAATCACCGGAGAAGCTTGGAGGCGACGATCGAAACCGAAGGAAGGAAATGAGCGCGAAGTGGAGCTGCGGTTTGCGGAGGGCTATTTTTAGGCATTGCCGTCGACCTTAGCTTTGGCCATGGCCGACGCTAATCCGAAGCTATAGCATCGGCGATGCGTTAACCACTCGACGCAACTTTTCTATGTTAATTTTTTGGAAGTGAAACTGTATGACGACGCTAACTGGTAGCTGATTCACAGATTTCCTGTAGTGACCGACAACAAATTCTTCATGATATTTAGAACATATTTAACATCAGTCAACTCACTCATAGTATCATCATGCATCCTGATAAAGATATTCCGAACACTAATAGTGCGACAAGCTTGATCATTTTCCACAGTCACTGCACCGCTATCCAACTTCTTGTACGTACATAACCATCCTTGATGGGGACAAGTGTAATAGGTAACATCTGTATCTATAATCCAACATGAATTATTTGTAAACAAACCGTGAGAAAGTGCAGATAAAAATACACATGAATCTGCCTCTTCACATCCTTCCATAATGAAATTGGCTTTCTCCCGAGATGCAGTAAACACTTCTTTAGTTTTGAACAATCTTTCTTTCAATGACTATTCTCTAAACAGTTAGCGCACTGATTTTTTTTGAGACTGCACCCACGAAACTTGCCCCGCTTTTGAGAATTGTTGCCTCTGCCACTTTTGTTGATGAATTATTCTTCGTTTTTTCAGATTTGCCATGTTGGAGTGTAAGTGGCTCAGTTGACTCCATAATTGCAGGCTTCTTGTCCCTTTAATGAAACTCGTGATTCAACAATATCGTAATCACTTCACTATAATTTAAGAGCTTTCCATGAATGAGTGTCATAATAAAGTTTTCATACTCATCTGTGAGCGAATTCAACAGAAGAAACACATTGTTTTCATCTCCAACCTCATTCAAATTTAACAAATTTATCAACAACTTAGTGAAGTTATTGAAGTGCTTATCAATAATAATCCATTGTTTTATCTGAAATCTGTAGAGTTGATGCTTCATATGGAGTCGATTCTTCACTCTCTTTGTAAGATACTTATTCTCCAACATTCTTCATAATTTCCTTGCAGAAGTCTCCATCATCATTCATCAACCCATATTTGATTTCCCGGGTCAATCAATTTCAGATCAAGCTAGGGGCCGAACCAACCACTTTTTTTAGAGGGGATAGAGTTATTACAAAAATTAATTATTTGAATAAATAATACATACATGTCGGCGCTAAAAGGGGATAAAGTTGAAAGGTCAAAGTTGGGTGGTTGCCCGTAAGAAGCTGTCGGTCGCTGGGAGTGAAGTCTCGTCGTCCGCTTTGGAAGGACGTTTAATTTACATACATATATATAAGTTTAGAAAAATATGAAATCAAACTAACCTCATATTTTTCACAGTTTAAATCAAAGAACGCTCTATCTCAAATCCTGTATCTATCCCGAGGGATAAACACAAGACTCGAGGATGAGACTCGATCAAATAAACTAAGAAATATATGACATCCGTTTGGTCTGCGAAACTGTTTTATTTGCCGACAAGTTCTCTTATTTAATACAAAGAATTAAATAGGATTTATTTTAGGCTGGGTTCAGAAAAACTTCCTATAAGGACAAACCCCTATAGTTAATTACATCTTAAATGACCAAAGTCATCTAAGAAAATTCTCGATAGAAATCAGAGAATACTATCTTCAAAGAAGTCAAAATGATAAGACTTTTCAACGAAATCGGACAAAGAGGTGTGAAAATGGAAAGACTCGAATCTGGAACATTCTTGAGGAATCCAAATGAAGAGAAACTAGGGGAGGCCACAAATCCGGAGGTGAACTCTGGTGACTTTCCGGTCTATCCTATGATTTGACTTCAGTTTCGAGAAGAAATTATTCAAGTGTTTCATCCTGTTAATTTTATTTAATTAGGACTTATATTTGCGTGACACGGTCACACAAGTCGCCTAGAAGATATGAGAGTTTACGTCGTATTAGACGACAACTTCAGAACCTAGAACGAGTTAGGACTTAAATCGTACAGTAGAGCTATACGGATGCCTAAAGGAAAGGTGGATGATTTATGTTGCGCTAGACAAACAACCTTGAAATCCTATGGATTGTTGTTTAATTCTTGGAAAAAGAATGGTTTAGCTGGAGAAGACATGTTCTGCTGTTGAAGATGGTCGTGCTGCCCACCGCGCTAGCTCCAAGCTCCCCGACGTGACAAGTTTAAGTTTTCTAGGGTGTCCAGTTATGGTGTCAAATCAAACGACCCTATGATTATAGTCCTCTAAACATCCTATATAAAAAGGAAATATGCTTAAATCTATATAATATGAAATGTGCAATACATGACAAACAGTATGATGCATGTAGAACAGTAACAGACAAAAATATGAATAATATAACATGCTGTACAGAAAGAACAGTAACAAGTAGAAACAAGAATAGTATAACATGCTGTACAGGAAGAACAGTAGCGAGTAACAACAAGAAAATAAAACACTATAAAATGTAAAGCAAACCTGTATGTCAGTGAGATCCGCCGTTTGTTAAGTATAGCAAACCTAAATGCATCTCAAAAGCCAAGTCTGGAAGAAACGTCGTCTAGGAAATCCGAGGAAGAGCATAAAACTCGAGAAAATCAACGAGAAGAGTCTCAAATGAAAGAAAATCCTCAAAAATCCTGGAGAAATCCCAAAAGAAAGGAAAAGTAACACGAGCGCCTTATCCCAAAGCTTCGATAAAACAAAACAAAAAAAAAAGTCGGGTGAGGGGGACCGCAAGCACTCGTATGGGACTAGGCTCAGCTATATATTTATTCTCGAGGGTTCACGAAGGCTACTCGGTCACCCGAAGGTATAAAACCCGCCACTCGTTTAGAAGCATGTCTTGAACCTCACTTAGAGGGCTATTTCCCAGCCTAAACAGATATTCGTCAGGTGGACAACCAGNATGCTAATATCAACTTTCAAAATGTCTAAACTGATGCCTGCATTTCTCTCTCAATTGTCTATATATATATATGTGTGTGTTTGTGTGTGTGTATTAAGAAATTAATTATGCAACCCATAAAACATAGATAATAAAGGACTATGAATTCATGCTTTTCTCAAATGGATACAAAAATGTAATATGTATATCAAGAACCTTTTATTTTCCTTTTATTGCACTTCCTTCAGTATCAGATTGAATAACTAACTTAAGATGATTCAAACTAATTTTTCAGAATATAAAAGAGAATAATCCTAAAAATCCTCATTGCACGAGATGTTCTTTAATCCAACCATAGAAGAAAATTGAAATTAAAACTCTTACCTCTAAATACTTGCTAAATCAAGAATGTGAGGAGTAAGAAAACCACGAGACAGAGTTTTCAAACAGGAAGTAAATTTCACCAAATTAGTCCCCTGAGATTTTCCCAAATGAATTACCAACCACCGAAATTTTCTCTCCAAAGGGGTATTTATAGGCGACGGCGAGGAAGAAAACTTACCACCAGTGAGAATCGGGGTGGTGAGGAGAAACAAAAGGTAAGNTCCCCTGAGATTTTCCCAAATGAATTACCAACCACCGAAATTTTCTCTCCAAAGGGGTATTTATAGGCGACGACGAGGAAGAAAACTTACCACCAGTGAGAATCAGAGTGGTGAGGAGAAACAAAGGGTAAAAAACCCATCATGATTTTATAATAGGAAGGTTAACAGACTCATTTTAGGCGGGAGAATCCGTTAGAGAAGGGTTACCGACGAAGAAACCGACAACAAGAGTCGATTAGGGCTCGGAAGGAAGGAAGATGATCAGAGAGCCGAAAGGAAGCTTCGAGATTTTGGTCGAAAGAGTGGCAAGGGTTTTAGCCGAGAGGAGGCATGGGCGAGGGAGTGCCGAATGAACCGTCTGCGTGGTTTTTATTTTTTCTTATTTTTTATTTAATTAAATTTACTAAAATAAAATAAAATAAAATTATTTTATTCAAAATTTATCAATTTATGCACAACTTAATCCAACTCTGGACCCTATCAAGATATATGTCATTCCCGACTAAAATCGGCGTCCCGGATGCACCGTTACGGTCAGTTTTGTAATCCGGAGACGACGTACGACATTTAACTTTATGCTGAGAGTAATATGTTTGGCTATGGTTGTCGTTTAGGTGAGAACAAGTCATCAATTTGTTCGTTAAACGACTCCGATTGGACCAAATTAATTTCTTTTGCCGCGATGTGCGTGAGTTAATGTTAAATTAAAACGATATTCAACGAACTTGTCCGGGTGATCCCGTATAACTTAACGGACCGCACCGGTGCGTCCGAGACGTCCATTTTAGCCGGGAAGGACATATATCTTGATAGACTCCCGAGTTGGATTAAGTTGTGCATAAATTGATAAATTTTGAATAAAATAATAATATTTTTTTGTTTAGTTATTTAATTAATTAAAAAAAGAGGAAAAAAACCCCACACACATGGTTCATTCGACCCTCCCTCGCCCATGCCTCCTCTAGGCTAAAACCCTTGTCACTCTTTCGGCCAAAATCTCAAAGCTTCCTTTTGGTTCCCGGTCATCTTCCTTCCGAGTTTTAACTGACTCTCGCTGTCGGTTGCTTTGCCGGCAACCCTTCTTTAACGGATTCTCCCGCCTAAAATGAGTCTGGTAATTTTCGTATTTTAAAATCTTGATGTGTTTCTTACTCTTCGTGGGTGTTTCTCCTCACCACCCTGATTCTCACCGGCAATAAGTTTTCTTCCTCCCCGTCGCCTATAAATACCCCTTTGGGGGGAAAATTTCAGTGGTTGGTAATTCATTTGGGAAAATCTGAGGAGACGAATTTGGTGGAATTTACTTTCTGATTGAAGATTGNCGAGTTGGATTAAGTTGTGCATAAATTGATAAATTTTGAATAAAATAATAATATTTTTTTGTTTAGTAAATTTAATTAATTAAAAAAAGAGGAAAAAAAACCCCACACACATGGTTCATTCGACCCTCCCTCGCCCACGCCTCCTCTAGGCTAAAACCCTTGTCACTCTTTCGGCCAAAATCTCGAAGCTTCCTTTTGGTTCCCGGTCATCTTCCTTCCGAGTTTTAACTGACTCTCGCTGTCGGTTGCTTTGCCGGCAACCCTTCTTTAACGGATTCTCCCGCCTAAAATGAGTCTGGTAACTTTCGTATTCTAAAATCTTGATGTGTTTCTTACCCTTCGTGGGTGTTTCTCCTCACCACCCTGATTCTCACCGGCAATCAGTTTTCTTCCTCCCGTCGCCTATAAATACCCCTTTGGGGGACAAATTTCAGTGGTTGGTAATTCATTTGGGAAAATCTGAGGAGACGAATTTGGTGGAATTTACTTTCTGATTGAAGATTTTGTCTCGTGGTTTTCTTACTTCTCTCTTTCTTGATTTAGCAAACATTTAGAGTTAAGAATTTTAATTTCAATTTTCTTCCATGGTTGGATTAAAGAACATCTTGTGCAAGGAGGATTTTGAGGATTATTTTCTTTTATATTCTGGAAATTAGCTTGAATCATCTTGAGTTACTTATTTAATCTGATACTGAATAAACTTCAAGAAAAGGAAAATAGAAGGTTCTTGATATACATATTACATGTTCCGTATCCATTTGAGAAAAAACTTGATTTCATATTCTTTTATGATTTATGTTTTATTGATTTCATATTCTTTTATATTCTGGAAATTAGATTGATATTTATTTAAGGGAATTACACACCTACTACACAATTCTTATGCATTTACATATCTGCCACACAATTCTAATATATATATATATATATATATATATATATATA
>JXCR01124413.1:245578-257574 GCA_002079205.1 Phalaenopsis hybrid cultivar | reverse complement strand
CCAATAAGTTGCACTAAGATGATTGCCCACATACCCTCCTCTCGAAGGGATCAAGCCTCATGTAATTTTGTATGAAGGGATCGAAGATACAGAGTCATGGCTTGCCAAAGGAAGACAAGCTGAATCTCTTTGAATCATTTTATCAAACAGGGTATGGATATTATGAAAATCAAGTAATTGAAGAGCTTCCCTCTTCTGCTCTTTGCACTGAAGCGATACTGAATTTTTTTTGCATCTCTCATCTATACTGAATCTCGCTGGTTGCTACGAGGCGTCGGTGTCCAATCCACATGTTGATGTACCTCGCAAGGNGGGATCAAGCCTCATGTAATTTTGTATGAAGGGATCGAAGATACAGAGTCATGGCTTGCCAAAGGAAGACAAACTGAATCTCTTTCAATCATTTCATCAAACAGGGTATGGATATTATGAAGATCAAGTAATTGAAGAGCTTCCCTCTTCTGCTCTTTGCACTGAAGCGATACTGAATTTTTTTTACATCTCTCATCTATACTGAATATCGCTGGTTGCTACGAGGCGTCGGTGTCCAATCCACATGTCGATGACCTCGCAAGAAACATAAAGAAATTTGTATGAGAAAACAACCCATTCAATTTGCATACTTACCTCAATTTCACATTCATAATACTCCAAATTTTCATAACATATGAGGAGATCAACTATAGAGCCCTTCAAGCACAGTAAAGCAATGCGTATAAAAAGAAATTATGATTTAGGGTGCTACATATGTAGACACCCAAAAGTTATGTCCTATATATTTAGATGCCACNGCATACTTACCTCAATTTCACATTCATAATACTCCAAATTTTCATAACATATGAGGAGATCAACTATAGAGCTCTTCAAGCACAGTAAAACAATGCGTATAAAAAGAAATTATGATTTAGGGTGCTACATATGTAAACACCCAAAAGTTATGTCCTATATATTTAGATGCCCAATGTAGATTTCATTATCAACATGTAAAGCTGTCACTAATGTAGATAATATTTTGAGTTTTAATAAAAAAGATTAATCTCGCAATTAAACCAAAGAATTACATCTTTATAATAAAACAGGAACAACCTTGAAAATAAACAAACGTTCGAAATTCACTAACGTATATAAAATCNATAATATTTTGAGTTTTAATAAAAAAGATTAATCTCGCAATTAAACCAAAGAATTACATCTTTATAATAAAATAGGAACAACCTTGAAAATAAACAAACCTTCGAAATTCACTAACGTATATAAAATTNAAAAAAATATAAATTCCTAAGGGTCCGTTTGGGGCAGCTTGTGCATTTTAGGATAAGCTGCTTATCCTGAAAAGCGGTTCGCGAGCAGGACGCAGGGGTCGACCCGCGGCCTACGTTTAGTGTAAAAACCCAAACACAGTTTCGGATAAGCTGACGAAAAGTGCAAATCAAACGGTACGGCGGCATTTTCAAACGNCCGCAGAAAAATAGCCAAGGAACGCCTTTGTATATGAAATAACGTGAAGCCGTTCCTTCAGCCACTTGATCAAGATCCAACGATCCAAATTTATTTGATAAACTAGCCTTTCGACTTGTGATCTGGCTTGGGCTAGACTGGCTCAACCGAACATAATGAGCTAACAAGTCAGTTCTGATTGGACTAGTGAGCTCATGAGCTTTAAAAAATAATTAAAAAAAAACAATTCAAATATTTTAAAATTCATGATTTATTTAAAATTATTAAAAAATATCTTAAAAGTTATTTTTTATTTTATCTTAAATGATTTCTCATTAATTATCATATAAATATTTATTCTATTTATCATTTAATTATATCACCAGTTAAAATTACTATTATTTTTTTCTTTTTATACATACAATTATACAAACAAGTATTAGTCCTCGAGCTCGAACTCTTAAAATTAAGCTCGAGAAGTTCAAGCTCGAGCTGGAGCTCAAACTCAATTAATTAATCATTCTAAAGCTCAAATTGAGAGTGACTCGAGCTCGATTCGGGTCATTTGCACTCCTGACCTGTCCAACTATTTTTTAATAATATATTTTTTTCTTAATTTAGATTGATATGGATGAGCCAATACTTCGTTAAAGCCCTCCAACAAAAATGCTCTTGATGAGCCACATATCACCTTGGATTAAGAAGTTCAAAAATCAAATAAAAAATTACATACACTTGAGTTTATAATCAAATGAAATTTTTTGGGAAAAATATTAAGTGACATAAATAATATGATATGTGTATAAGAGTCTGTTTGGGGCGGCAGTGCGGTGGCGGTGCGACACCACACTAAAATTTTTTCAGTTATGGTACACTGTATTTTGGCGTTTTTTTTCAAAAAATTACAGCTAAATGTGTTTCTCACCACTCCTGGATAGGTGCGGTGACAACTTTCTAGCTGAGGTTAGACTTTAAAAAAAATGTAATTGTTTCCGCAGCTTTTTGAGCGTCAGATTATCATTCAATAGCTGCACAATCATTTTTTAATAAGTTTCAGCTGCCACAAACAAACCTCAAATAAGACCAAATAATACACTTAAATCATGATAAAATTGTTTTGGTACATACTTTAAAAAATTAAAGGACCTTCAAATCTCACAAGTTTATAGTCAAATTCAACGTATTGATGACATGAATCTATTGACCCCAATGTTACATAATTTTTACATCATTGCAACGTTTAAAAGTTTGAGTTATCAAAATAAAATTTTTTTTTTGCACATCATATTATGCTTTAGGAAAGAAAGTTTGTTGTTGTGTGCCTGTAATAACATTGATAATTCAAATGAATTTCTTTCATGATTTATGTGATCTACTTTACTATAAGGCAAATGATTTATAAATTGCTCTTATAAATAATGGCCCAAGTTTTATCCAAAAGTCAATCTTAATCTCTTTATTTAGATAAAATTATTTTTTATTAAATGCTCTCTTGAATAATGAAAATAAAATATTGAGATTAGTGTCCATCATTTGGCTTTTAAAGAAGCTCTATTTATGTAAAATATTTATAATTTTTTGTTGTATATTAGCGTTGAATTTGAGATAATTCGTGAATCACATTCAAAGAATTGCACGTATATGTGAAGAGAGATAAACGGACATTAATCAATAATATCCTCTATTATTTAATGTTTATGTAAAATAATAGGATTGTATGGGGTGAGACGGCCAAGAAAAATATTTTATATTAACTTGAGATATACTTTTAAAATTTATTGAGTAGTAAAATAGAAATTTCAAATTTAATTATAAAAAACTTCCCCTACATTCACATGATTGAAATTTATTGATAGATTTTTTTTTTATAATTTTTTATTTATAAGAAATATATGATGAAAACCTAATATGATTGAAAAATATTATGCCAGTCCAGCCAGAATTAGCTTATAAAATGTTCATTTATCATATGATTATATTTCAACATAACTAAAAAAAAATATAAGTATTTAAGGCTATTATGAAGTTAGTTTGAAGTTTTTTTTAATCTTAGAACTTCTTAGAGCTATTTTTTATAAAAAATATCGACATGAATCTTAGGTCAAATGTACAATTATTAACAACCCATCAGAAGAAGTAAGAATCACATCGGCAAAAATTAACTAGCTACAAGTCACGCTTCGCTATAATTTAGAAAGTGACGAGACCCTCATGGGATGAAAAATTATAGAGAGTATCGGAAAATAGAAAGACATCAAAGAGACTCTAGAAGATTCTACCATATTTCAGAAAATGATAGAAGAGAAAGCTCCAAGGAAAATTCAAGAGCAACCAAGAAAGTTAAAAACACTCTAAAGACTAAGAGAAAAGAGAAAGAAACACTTCATGCTTGAATACTTGAAAGCTTTAATTGAGTGCTTAGATGATTACAAATGAGTGGAGAGATTCCTACTTATAGTCTCCTCTAATCCTCATGAAACATTCTAGAATATATTAGATTATTCTAGTTTCTAGAGAGTTGTACACTTCTTTCTTATATACATATATAACCCTAAAACTTTATATGTTACTCTTGAGTTTTTTTTTTAGCCTTCCATTTCAACATTCTTCGAAATATGGTGGAATCTTCTAAAGTCTTTTAGATATCTTTCTATTTTCTGTCATCCTTTAGAATTTTCTATCTTATGAGCGTTTTATTAATTTCTAGAATATAATGGAAAAAAAAATATAAATTCCTAAGGGTCCGTTTGGGGCAGCTTGTGCATTTTAGGATAAGCTGCTTATCCTGAAAAGCGGTTCGCGAGCAGGACGCAGGGGTCGACCCGCGGCCTACGTTTAGTGTAAAAACCCAAACACAGTTTCGGATAAGCTGACGAAAAGTGCAAATCAAACGGTACGGCGGCATTTTCAAACGCCGCCCACACTTATAAACTGCCCAAATAGACCCTAAATGGGTTAGAAGGTGCTGACCCGACCCAAGCTGACCGATAGCATAAATACCTAAATCCCATCCGGCCATCCCAGCCGCCGGTATACCTCGCTCCGTTTCAGTTGGCCACCGTGTCGTCGAAGATGTTCTTCGTTCGCTGCCCCTACTGTCCCGGAACCCAAGGCCGCTGCGCCACCACCTCCTCCGGCCGCCACGTGACGGAGTGCTCCGCCTGCGGCCGCGTCATCGAAGAACGGCACACTCAAACACATCATCTCTTTCATCTACAGGCCCACGAATCTCCACTTCTTCTCGTCACTCCAGACCTCGCCTCCTTCTCCCCCTCCTGCTCCAACGATGAGGACCCCTTCCACCCCACCGGCTTCATCACCGCTTTCTCCACTTGGTCTCTTGAGCACTCACCCCTCTTTGCGCGCTCTGCTTACTCTTTTGATGGTCACCTTGCTGAGCTTGAACGCGCCCTAGAATCATCGTCATCCGGTTCGGCCGTTGCGGATCCCGCCGGGCCGATGGTGTCTGTGGATCATCTTCGCGCTTATCTTCAGATCATCGATGTATCTTCTATACTTGGACTTGACCATGATGTTGTTGATCATGCGTTCCAGCTCTTCCGTGATTGCTGCTCTGCCACATGTCTCCGCAACCGCAGCATCGAGGCGCTTGCTACTGCTGCCCTGGTTCATGCTATTCGTGAGGCTCAGGAACCTAGAACGTTGCAGGTGTGTTCCATTATTCCATTTGATCATACTTTTGGATGGCTGTTGTCAATCATAGTTAAAACAATCGATGGTTTAATGAGGTAGTCAATGGTTTGTCAATATTTCTTTTTCTTAACTTTTGCTTCCTGGTCTCTAGGGTTATGATTGATGCCCTAAGTAAACTTTGTAGGGTTCTAGATGCTGGCGCTTTTGATTGATTTAACGTTTAAGTGAAGGTAGCATGATATGATCGGCATGGGATGAATTATTTTAAATAAAGATAAATAATGTGAAAGCGTAGAAATTCACAAAAAAAAAATAATCGAACACAAAAGATTGACGTGAGTCGTCATTAAATCGATTTGCCTACGTCCACGAGGAGTTAGATTTCACCGGCACAGGATAGAGAGAAAGAAAGACGACTTGAGGTTACAATCCAACACTTTCCAACACTATACATCTTTTAGTCTCTCATAAGCATTATGTTTCTTTTATAGAGAAGGACTAGGGCATATAAAAAAATAAATTAAAACACAAATCAATTAAAATAAAAACTATTAAATACAACACTCTCTACCTCATCTTTTACTTCCAGATAAGTGAGAGATGACCAACTGAGCTCCAACTCCAATAAGTTGCACTAAGATGATTGCCCACATACCCTCCTCTCGAAGGGATCAAGCCTCATGTAATTTTGTATGAAGGGATCGAAGATACAGAGTCATGGCTTGCCAAAGGAAGACAAGCTGAATCTCTTTGAATCATTTTATCAAACAGGGTATGGATATTATGAAAATCAAGTAATTGAAGAGCTTCCCTCTTCTGCTCTTTGCACTGAAGCGATACTGAATTTTTTTTGCATCTCTCATCTATACTGAATCTCGCTGGTTGCTACGAGGCGTCGGTGTCCAATCCACATGTTGATGTACCTCGCAAGAAACATAAAGAAATTTGTATGAGAAAACAACCCATTCAATTTGCATACTTACCTCAATTTCACATTCATAATACTCCAAATTTTCATAACATATGAGGAGATCAACTATAGAGCTCTTCAAGCACAGTAAAACAATGCGTATAAAAAGAAATTATGATTTAGGGTGCTACATATGTAAACACCCAAAAGTTATGTCCTATATATTTAGATGCCCAATGTAGATTTCATTATCAACATGTAAAGCTGTCACTAATGTAGATAATATTTTGAGTTTTAATAAAAAAGATTAATCTCGCAATTAAACCAAAGAATTACATCTTTATAATAAAACAGGAACAACCTTGAAAATAAACAAACGTTCGAAATTCACTAACGTATATAAAATCCGTATATAATATGAAACTGATTCAAATAAAATTTCAAAGCATAAAAGGAAAAAATCTTTAAGAATTGAATGAGAATACCTCTTATCTCAGGAGATATTCTAAAGTGAACCTTATAAGGAAATGAACTCATGAAATTTTTTTATCTCCAAATACTTTCCAGATCAAAACTGAAAATATATTCTTCCATCATATAAAACGTGCTCAACAATCAAAACCACGATTTAATCATTAAAAATAATTTCAACCATAGACTTGGACTGCTACAAACAATTTCAAGCAACAATATGTCTTGAGAAATAAAGAAAGGTGGAGATGAAGAGAATTTTACACTCAAAGAAGAGGATATCTAAGAAGAAATGTTAATCCAAATATCTAGAAAAAATTTCAAGCTTAGAGGAATCTGAACAATTCAATCAGTTAACTCTAGAAGAATTAACTTTGATTTGCCTTATTTTGAAATATGAAACTTAGAATCCTTTCATTCAAGCATTAATTTTTTTTAAAAAAAATTCCTAATAAAGATCTTATTCAATCGAATCAACTTATTGATAAAATATGAATGTAATGTCATTTCTCAGGTAAGCAATTATATTCTCAGAAATAGAAGTATGAAAGTAGGAAACAAGATGTGTTGCTTCATAAATTTACCAATCAAACAATTGTACGCATAAAAGACATTCAAGGAAATGAAGCCGAATTTCTTCCTGATTATAAGTAAAACAATGAGGAGAATCCTTACCTCTAAATGTTTTCAAAAAGTGTAAGAGAGCTTAGAAGCAATAAGCAAGAAAAATCTTCAGATTTCACGAATGAAAAACTAACTCCGAAATGAATTGCCAACCTCGAAATTCTTCCCTAAAGGGGGTATTTATAGGTGACGGAGAAATGAAGAACCAATGAGAGTTTTACATATGCTAATATCAACTTTCAAAATGTCTAAACTGATGCCTGCATTTCTCTCTCAATTGTCTATATATATATATTTGTGTGTGTGTGTGTGTATTAAGAAATTAATTATGCAACCCATAAAACATAGATCATAAAGGACTATGAAATCATGCTTTTCTCAAATGGATACAAAAATGTAATATGTATATCAAGAACCTTTTATTTTCCTTTTATTGCACTTTCTTCAGTATCAGATTGAATAACTAACTTAAGATGATTCAAACTAATTTTTCAGAATATAAAAGAGAATAATCCTAAAAATTCTCATTGCACGAGATGTTCTTTAATCCAACCATAGAAGAAAATTGAAATTAAAACTCTTACCTCTAAATGCTTGCTAAATCAAGAATGTGAGAAATAAGAAAACCACGAGACAGAATTTTCAAACATGAAGTAAATTTCACCAAATTAGTCCCCTGAGATTTTCCCAAATGAATTACCAACCACCGAAATTTTCTCTCCAAAGGGGTATTTATAGGCGACGGCGAGGAAGAAAACTTACCACCAGTGAGAATCGGGGTGGTGAGGAGAAACAAAGGGTAAAAAACCCATCATGATTTTATAATAGGAAGGTTAACAGACTCATTTTAGGCGGGAGAATCCGTTAGAGAAGGGTTACCGACGAAGAAACCGACAACAAGAGTCGATTAGGGCTCGGAAGGAAGGAAGATGATCAGAGAGCCGAAAGGAAGCTTCGAGATTTTGGTCGAAAGAGTGGCAAGGGTTTTAGCCGAGAGGAGGCGTGGGCGAGGGAGTGCCGAATGAACCGTGTGCGTGGTTTTTATTTTTCTTATTTTTTATTTAATTAAATTTACTAAACAAAAAAAATAAAATTATTTTATTCAAAATTTATCAATTTATGCACAACTTAATCCAACTCTGAACCCTATCAAGATATATGTCATTCTCGGCTAAAATCGGCGTCCCGGATGCACCGATGCGGTCAGTTTTGTCATCCGGGGACGACATACGACATTTAACTTTATGCTGAGAGTAATATGTTTGANATTGCTTTTATAATTCCAAAGAGAAAACCATGACAATTGAAGCTAGCAGTTTTTACTTGAACCTTCAAGATTAACCTGTAGAGGGTACAAAAGTCATTCCACATCNTATGTGTGTGTGTGTGTGTGTGTGTGTTTGTGTGTGTTGGGGTGCATTAAATACCGGTGCATCTACATTCTCATAAGGCGCAACGATGTCTTAGTATCAATATAGTGCGACCATACATCTCTTTCGATATTTGGTGTGTTAGCACGAAGATTAAATATTAGTGTGGAATGTGCATGCCTTAATATAAATATTGGTGTAATTTCTTGACCACGATCATTAAGGAATAATTTACATGTTCACACTTGAATACTTCATTAATTTGTGTTATGAATCGGCGGGCATTTTTTACTTTTGAAGACAAGGGGCCAGGGCTCTTAATTATGTGATATTGGTTTTAATAGAGTGTTCATAGGGGCATGGCATATTTTAATCATCACGAAGTCTATTGGAATACCCATCCATGGATTGCTTAGGAATGACTTTTGGGCTTTGTTTGGAACATAATAATCAATNTGGAATACCCATCCATGGATTGCTTAGGAATGACTTTTGGGCTTTGTTTGGAACATAATAATCAATAAANGAGGAGGTTCGAGCCAACTCCCGCTAGACTTATGTCGGTGAAGGATACCATATCTTATTGTTCATCAAATGCTGGATCTTGATGTTATAGGATAAGACATCTTTCTGCTCTATCTTCGGTGTGCCTTTATCATCAACACCATACGCCTCAAAACGACTATTTGCGACCTTGTTTGATGGTTTCACGTATAACAAAAGACTATACGTAGACACTTATGCATCGAACATAAGCGTCAAAAAGAACGAACCAAGAAACAATGAAAGAAAAGAACAAAAATGGGGTGAGAGAGAGGAGACACCGATCCATCTAAAACTCCGAAAAGGAGAATGAATCAGTTCTCAAAACTCGTATCGAAAAGACCTGAAAAAGTAAGACCCAAGCTCTTTCCTAACAAACATAAAGGGCAAGTTCGCGCTAATTTTTCAAACGCCAAAGACGTAGGATTAATCGAGTCCACCAAATGCTTTTCCAAAATGAGGTTTAAAATCTCCCAATCTTCAAAAGAAAATGATCTCGGGGAAACCACCATTAATATTTCCAAACTCATGCCGAAATCAAAATTCCCCAAACTTTCAGATTGATAAATAGCCTTATACATCGAACGAGTATGAAATCCTCCCGCAGAACCAAATAAATGCTCACGGTCGGGGTCAATAGAATAGAGGAAACAACAGTTAGGTCAATAGAATAGACCAAAGCAACCCACAAGGGAGGTAATCACTAAGGCTCACGGCCCAAGGTAGCAAGGGATAGCTGCTAAGGCCCGTGGCGAAGGCAACCCAAGGAACAACAAGTGAGGCTCACGGCTAAGGCAAACCCAAGACCAAAAGAAGCTCACGGCTAAGGCAAACGCGAATCAATTCCCTACAAGTTTTGATATACATAGGAGAGTATAAAACATCAACAATCTCTCAAAGTAACAAGTTTGATCCATCTACAATGATTCAAATGGTTCAGACTCAACAAGAGGGGGTAAATTAAACTCAAGAAACTCCAATGGGTCTCACGGGTAGGAATAGGAACCAAAGCTAGCAAACCACCTCCAAACCACCTCTCGGGTAAGGGTAAGGTAAAACAAACCGAGCTCTCAACTAGAGCCAACGAAAATCATAACCAAAGCCATTTTTCGGGTAGTGGCAGAAAAATACACAAGACAGACCACCCAACAAGCTCTCGGTTCAAGGGTCAAAGGCAAGCAAAGCAGGCTACCAAAACTCTAGAGTAAAGACAAGTTTTAAGGAATCAATCATGGGCTCTCGAGTAAGAGCTAAAACAAACAAACCAAGCTCTCAAGTCAAGCCAAGACCGAACCACAACTAAGGTTCGAGTCCGGGTTACAACAAAATAGTAGAAAACATTTCCATACCCCTGAGACATCAAAATATAGAACCAACGCATGCCTTACACAAGAACAACTACAGAGTTCTTCCGAATCAACATAAATTCATCCACCACACGTATGTTTGAGCCAAGACACCGGTGGGATGCCAAAACCGAGCCCAACAGGGGCCAAAATTGAGCTTAACAGAGGCCAAAACCAAATTCAGTAGTATTAAAATCCAGGTCTCCATAAAAGATAGAGCTCTAGTCATTTCAATCCAAAAATCGAGACTCCAAACCCAGCCAAACCCGAGCCCAACAAGAACCAAAAGCCAAAACAGAGCTCAACAATGCTAAAATAGGACCCAAGCATTGATATAAATTCGGGCTTTAACAAAAATTAAAGTTTCAGCCACCTGTAGGTAAAACTGAGTCATCCAAAGCCAAGGAACAACCTGCATGTTTAAATATTCCAAGCATACAACGATTCCAACAAATTTTTGAGGAGGAGAGATGCCTCACGAGGAGCTAAACCAAGCCCTCAAAACAAGATACAAAGCTTTCCAGATTAAATAAATTTCCTCCTAACATGCATTTCAAGTAAGGGAAAACCATGAGATACCAAAAACCGCAACCCCTAACATGCATGAAAGGCCAAATAACCTTTTCAATATCTCATAATAAATGAAAAAAGATGAAAAACTTCATATACTCATCCTAACATGCTTGCAAGAGGAGCTAAAATTATTTCAAGACCATGTTTCAAGCTTCCTGTTCACAATAATAGAACTATGCCACTGTTTCATCTCAAGCAGGTAGAGAAAAGAAGATCACTTGTGTCATGCTATATTTCCACCATTCTAAGCAAGTAATCAAATCGAACCCCTGAAACATGCTCTTAAGGTAAACATCTCAAAATACATGAAAGTGGATTAAACTAGCATGCTGTACTATCCACTTAACCGAGCAAGAGGAGGCTCGACAGAGAGAAAACCGAAAGGAAGCAAGACACCGAAAAAAAAAGGGGGAAGAAGAGGTACCTTCTTAATGTAAACGAAGAGCACTGCAACACAAGAAACCACCTCAAGGAAACGCTCTCACAGAAATCCCTTTCCTAAACTCCTTTTACTGCCAAAAATCTCTACTCCTCCCTTAGAAAAGTTTTTCATAAACCCCCAAAACTTTAAAAGAAACTATGTTTATAGGCAGAGAAGAGAGGAGAAGAGAAACAAGATCACCCCATCACCCACGGTACTCGAATCGTCCCAAAAAGAAAAAAAGGCCGCATTCCCTGCTCACAGAAGGCGAAGCAACTGAAACATCCAGGACTAAGTGGCGAGCCTGTGGCAGCGATGAAAATATCGTGAAGAAGAGTGAGTTTGTCATTCAAGTGTACCAGGGAGCAAGCTTTCCAGAGCAAACTACCAAGAAAAGGAAAACCACAGCTCGGGGAGACTGACACGGCTTCGGAAAGGAGGGCCGCGGGCAGAAAATGTCGGGCAAGAACGAATGAGAAGTCAACTTTCTCTCGCGTGGAGGAGGAGGAGCTCGGTTGACTCGAGACTGAGAAAAGGAAAGACCAGGCACGCGAACGGGAGAAGGAAGGGAGGCAGAGCTCGAGTGCGTGAGTTTAGGGATTTAGGGCTTAAAGAGGAAAGAAAAGATTTGATTTATATAAATT
>JXCR01124413.1:206504-245267 GCA_002079205.1 Phalaenopsis hybrid cultivar | reverse complement strand
TATATATATATACTAATTCATATGCGATTTACTCGCGCGCGGCGCCGTAACAAAATGGGTGTCCTCCCTAGGCAAAATCGACGTTTCGGACGCGCCAGCGCAATCTGTTTTGTCATCCGGGGTCGCTCGGACGACGTCATCGACAATCGGGCAAAAAACGCGTCAATATTCAAAATTCACAAAATTTTGACCCGCGATCGATCGTTTCAATAAGTTTATTCGAGTCTTCGACAGGTAACAGTGCAAGTGATATGAATTGTAGCAATCGGACGCGTCGACTCTTCGAATTGCGAAGTTTGTGCGCGCGGGAGTGCGAATTGTGCAAAATGCCACCCTAAGGCTCAAAATGTCTTGTAAGAATTCTTTTTGGATTTCCTCGTGTTGGTTTCACCCTTCTAAGTGCTAGAAGTCGATACCACACACGTGAAACCACAAAAAGAGTACAGAAGTAGGTTCAATTTCTAAAATGAGGCGGGTCCCATTTCTAAGGTTCTAAGATAGTCAAAGGGAGATCCCTAAGGCTAAATCCTAAACCCTAAGAGGAAGACTAAACCTCACTAAAAATAAGCTCAACAATACATTAAAATTAAAACGTTAATTTTATTAATCATTGATAAATTAAATAATATTACAATCATTTCAATCTATCTTATATATTTTTATAATACAAATATACATAATAATTCAATAAATGTATGCAAAATAATTAATAAATAGATACAAAAAAATACAAAATTACATTAGAAGCATATAAAAATGAAATTTTCTTTTTAAATATAGGGGCATTTACATACATATCACCACAATTCTTATGTATATACACATTTAATATATAAACTTTTACTTTTTATATTTATACTATCCAAAATTATCATATCATATCAAAATTATTATTATTTTAATTTTTGTGATATCACTATTTTAATTTTCAAAAGGTGAAATACATTTTTTATGCATAGTTACAGTGGTATTTATGTAAAACTTGAAGTTTGGGTGTTAGATATGTAAATATATAGGAATTTAGTGGTATGTATGTAAATTTTGCAATAATATCACATTCCAGGTTTCAACTACAAAAGTGCCTTTTGGAATTTAGTCTCACGTTGGTTTGAAAACAGAATTTTTTGTGTTCAAATAAAGAAAACTCTGCATTTGACCATCCTCAAGACGCGTTTGTGTGTTTACTGATCTGCCTCAACGATTATCAGAATAATGTTAGTCCTGGTAATGACACCAGAAACTTGATCTGCTACTTAGCAAATAAATTGAGCTCTTAAAATTAGATATTATTACTCATCGTGGTTTCTCACACAAGTATACATATTGTTTCAGTAAAATAGGCATCTGTTGAGTTTGGATTGTCGATCCCACAGGGAAGGAGGTTAGGAGACTTTTAGGTGAAGTTCTAATCTACTACTTTAGGGTCTTAATTTGGAATGTAATTTAAAGTGATATTCCTAACATATACTCCTAAATTATCGCACTAAGTTTTAAAGCTAACTAACTATTTAACTGGTTTGGTGAAGATCAAGATATGAAAGCTATCATTCTGTTATGAGTGCATAAGCGGAATGTAGGATCGAATACTAAGAATCTAATATGGCTAGTTACAAATAGAAGCATATGTCTTGTTTATCCTCTTTCGAGTGCGTAATGAAGTTTGGTTTAACTCAGTTTATGCTTCTGTCTGTCACCATGGAAACCCCTAAGTTAAACCCTTCAAACCCTATCTCCATATCTGTTTGCATTATCCTATGAATTACTTTTTCTTCGCCAACTAGTTCGTGGTTCTTCCTAGTTGATAGTCATAGCCCTCCCGGGTCTTTATGGATTCACAACAGGCTTTAACATACAAATCAGATATATTGATAAGTAAATTAAGCATGAAGGAATAAATCATCACATTAAGATAAAATATCAATTCTATAAGCATTCTAACATTTTACAATTCCTACATATACATCACAAGAGAAAGGTAAAAGAAATCTACTTACTAAGTATGAAGAACATCATAGAAATCTCATCAAATAACAAAGTAAATCAACTAAATGTGTTTAAAACAATTACAAAACAAATAAAAACATGATACTTAGTTTTTCTATGCTAAAAAAGAGATGAAAAGTTCTTCCAACACTGGATTCAAGTTCTCCGTGCGTTGCTGAATTGATTCCCTTACAAGGTTCTCTCAAAACCCCTCACTACTCACTCAAGAAAAGTGAAAAATGATAGAAACCCTAGATCTCCCTTGGCTTCCTTGGCTTCTCTCCACTTCTCCCAAGCTTTCTGTCGACTCGTACTCCAATTTTCACCGGTGGCTCTCCGTTCGAACTGCTTAGCACCCCCCTTTAACTCCCTAATTTGTTTGCAGTGAACTGCTGAAATTGCGTCGTGTAACTTATGCGCCTAGGCACCTGAGATTGGCACCCTAGAAATTGTCGCCTAGGCGCCTAGGTGCCAAAGTCTCTGTTTGGTGCCTAGATTTTGGCACCTAGGCGCCACAGAAGTGCCGCCTAGGCGCTTGAATGGAGCGCCTCGGCGCCAGACATGCTGATCTCTTTTTTGCTCCATCTCAGCTCTTTTTTGCTTCATTTCAGTTCTGCTTCACTCTATGTGTTTTACCTGTTTTACCTGCAAGAAAAACATAAAAATATATTTCTTTAAAATACAGTTTCATTAAAAACAAGTGTAAAAGACAAAAGAAATGAAACATGCTTTAAGATACATCATTCACACTAGTGGAAAACTGTTATACTAGCTTTGAGGGAATGGTATAAATACTTGTGTTCATCTTCAACAATCTCTCTCTAACATCTCTTCAGGACATTTCTTGCCATCCAGACTTCCTTTAGAGAATAAAATGCATTTATCATCTCGCATCGTCACACGCTAAAGTTTCATTTGTCGTCAAATTTTGTCACATCAATTTGACGAGATGCATGATCACCAGATGAATCGACTTTTGTACCGCCATAATGGATGTTGAAGAGTCTCACGTTGTGCTATCAATTATTTCTACTACTTTTAGAATTTATTTCTTAAAAAAAAATCTTCTAGTAGATACCTTAGAAAAAAAAAAGGACAAATAACAAAAAAATGTTATATGAAAAAATATAAAATTCAGAAAAATTTCCTTTTTATTCAAAATCCTTTAAAAAAATTTTCCCTCAGAAAAAATTTCCTTTGTTTTATTTTCTGATTCCACGTAAAGCTCAGCAGCTTTCCTTGAAAGGCTAGAAGCTTTCCTTGAAAACCAATAGTTACTTTTCCCGAAATTGCCTTTTCTGGAAGCCTGCACTTGCTTCTAAAAGTTTCATAAGTATCCCCCAAAAGCTTTTAAAAATTTTTCCCAAGTTTCCTCCTATGAAAAGTAACTTTCCAAATTCAACTTTCCCAGGACTCTTTCTGCTTGGCTCGACGAAGGAATTTGAGATTCCTTCCCAACTCAAAGATTCATTTTCCCTGTGGCAATGATGCAAACCAGAAAACTTCCATTCTTTTCGGCTCCCATGCAAACCGATGGACCGAAGCAAAAGAAGGAAGTTTTCTTCCTACTTCACTTTTGTTGCCCGCCAAACTGTTGCCCGAGCTCACTGGATCTTGTCGGAACTGCCAATGAACCGCTTGAAACCACCAACTGACTGCAGGAATCCTCCGTTGGCACCTGACCTCGCCGAATTTGCAGCCGTTGACGTCGAACCACGATCAGGAACCCGAAGCTCTGATATCAATTGTCATGCAAAAACAATGTGAAAACGTAGAAATTCACACAACAACAATCAAGCACAAAATATTTACGTGGTTCAGCGTTAAATCGATTCGCCTATGTCTATGGGGAGGAAGATTTTACTAGCACCGAATGGAGAGAAAGAAAGACGACTTGGGGCTACAACTCAACATATAACACCATACACCTCTTAGTCTCTCATAAACCCTAGGTCCTTTTTATAGAGGTTGACTAGAACATATAAGAAATAAAACAAAAAAGAAAAAAAAAATCAATTAAAATAAAGTCATTAAATACAACGCATATAAAGTGTGCCTACACAAATCTCAAATAGATCCAACAACCGCAAGGGTAAGGACATGACAGATGCGGACCGACTAGCAAAAACCGAAGGGTCCACCTTTTGACCTCCTGCTTCATGTTATCTGGGTGATAGCCAACCCTCACATTAGGTGATAATTAACGACCCTTGATAATTTCCAACCAAATTTTTGCACGGCTGATTCAACGGATTCATCACATGGACCGGACGGACAATAGTGACCCCCCCGAACATTTGGCTGCTGGTATACATTATTCAACTGACCCCCAAGCGACATTCGTTTGGATGTTTTTTAAGCTCCCGACCTTATTAATGTCTATTACTGAAAATATACCCCACTGTCCCTATTTAACTAAGGGTAGATGTAATTCTGGGATCCTCTTATCTATAAATAGGAGCTCATTTCATGAATAATGGTTACACAATTTTACTCTTCATTACTATTTTCTCTGCCACGCTCTATTCCTTGGTGTCTCCCGGACAATTTCGGATCCCACAAATAACTTTGTCTTCCTCTGAATGAACCAAAAAGGCTTGCATTTTCTTTTCGTTTCAGAGGATTGACCTCAATATGAAACTGTGATTGGCTTTTTATGCTATCGTATTTTAATCTACATAAACAGAAAGAACGAGCAGGGTTGGATTTTTTTTATTTAGTCATTTAAAATAGCTTTCGCAGGGTGTCTTTGATTGTGTGTGCAAATTGGACCAAGTTATGTGGTGGATAAAACTCCGCCTGAACATGGGTGTCGCGCACCTTTTTTTTGATTTAGAAGTAGGGTCTGAACGGTGAAGTGGTTTGTAAATTTTTTTGGTAATAGAAACGATGTTATTCAATTTCCAATCTATACTTCGCTATGCTAATGTTTTTCAATTTTATCAAACATGACCTCATAAGGGAAATGTGTTAAAAAATTCTACTTTTTAACCCCCATCAATAGTGTTCGGCTGAGTTTTTTTTTTTTTTTCACAAAAGTGAGGACACAATGGTAGCGAAAAGGATTGAATGGTGATGGCTACCTGAATGAATTTCTCAAATCATTTCCACCTACTTGGAAAATTTGCAACTAGGAAACGGGCTTTGGGGTCATCGTTAGGTAAAATTTGGGTGCATATAAATAAAAAAGATTGTTATAGCACCAAATATTCAATAATTTTTTTTCTTTAGCTGAAATGTTATACATAATTTTTTGATTCTGATTTTGAAGTCTGATGATGTAATTTACATCCAGACTTCCTCAACTTGATAGAAATTTTTTAGATGAACCCTTGCATGTTCGTGTACTGCTTTTGGCATGAAATTCTTAAAACTTATGTGAAACTCAGGAAATCTGAGAAACTAATCTATGAAATCCGCATTTTACTATGATAGGATCATCATCATCAAGCTTTTCACATGGGTACACTTTTATTAATCCTCCACTTTAAAAATTCTACTGAGCCTTCATAGGTGGTGGAATTCTATTTTATATAATACATTTTGCATGGCATATAGCCATGTGATGTCTGATCTAGAACAATAATTATATCAATCTTTTTTTTTTTTTTAATTTTGTGCCTTTCTTTGTATATCTTAAATCATTTTCATCTCTTTTTCACTTTCTTAATATAGGTTACTCCTATTATACCTTTATTATAATAAGTTTTTGCTCTATCTTTTATAGTATGACCACATAATCATAATGCTGTTATTTCTATAAGACTAAACTTGCTTGGCTATGATTTTTGATTACTCAGTGCTAATATCTATAATATAGCCACTATAATTGCCACTTTAAAGCACCAAAGACTCTTCATAATATTCTTTTATTATGTTGTACTTTTACTTTTCAGGTATTTCTTCATTTTAGCCAACAACTATAGAAGATTTTTCCTCATAAGCATCCTTAATCTTTTGCTTGATAGATTCAATGAATCTTAACCATTTTGTCATATCTTCATTCGTTCTTTCAGCAATATCAACTGATAAATATCATTCCCGCAACCATTGAAATTGCATGTTATTTATTCATTTTTTGCTGTACTCTTCCGAAGCATCTTATTTTTTAAAATTTCTTTTCATTCTTCTTGCTTCAACTTAATTTCAGAATAGATTTCTTTGATTAGAAGTTTGTCATCTTTAAATGACATAGATGAAGATGCTACAGCCTTCCCCGTGTCTATCAGAAGTTTGTCATCTTTGATTAGAAGTTTGTCATCTTTAGATTCCATAGATGAAGTTTGTCATCCCTATGATCAATCTTGAAAGATGAATCTTTAGAAGGTTTTAGATCTTTTTTTTTTTTCTTATTTATTTGATGTAAATCTGAAGTGTATACTCATCAGAAGATGCAATTAATTATCCATCAGTCATTGTCCAAAGCTTCGCAAGAGAGTTAACTGATGAACATCACAAGCTTTTAGCTCCAGTTTTACGAAACACCAATTCATTAAATTTTATAACATTAGAATATAGCTGGGTTATTTCCATTAAAAGCCACTTTGTTGAGCAGGTTAATTTATGGATTTATTGTAAATAAGGATTGTATCATATATTGGATGATTTCTATTCTTACTATTTTCATATGCTTCTTTAGTAAGTGTTAAATGTGAGTGCTTGAAATATTCAAGCCTGGTGCGTGCCAAATTCTCTTTGTGGCGCAAATTTTATTCGTTAATAAATTGTTATATTTTGCTTTATGAGATTTCAAAATTTGACTATTATTACTTTATTGCATAGAATGAAAGAAATGTGCTTGTTGTTTTTACATTAAATATGACTGATTTTTGTTAAATTTGAAGATTGATAGCTTGTAACTTATGGCTTTCTGTATGTTATCGTTATGCATCTCATTTTAGATTACATTACCGAACCCTATACCCTTAACCACTCTATGTCAAAGTGGTGACACCATCTATGATTATATCTTCATTCAACTAAAATAGGACGTGCTAATTGGGTGAATAAAAAAATTAAGAATTTAAATAAAATCAAATTGTGGTTGTAAACAAATACAATGTGAATTATGTTCTTATATTTGTTGAGAGATGCGATTTTTGAGGGACTTCAACATTTATCAATAACTTTGAATACTTCTTTGATGATTATTATGTTTGATTTGAACGACTTGAATGTGCCAAATCAAAACAAGTGGGTTGTTTCATAGCTATGTTGGTTAAGTAACGCAAACAAAGCTATAACTTAAACATATACATGGGCTGAATTAAAAGCAATGACTTAAACATTGACGTGTCATTTAGAAGTTGCCGACCATTTTTTATATTTTTTTTGAAAAGAAAATTTTAAATTTGAATTTAATATATATATATATATATATATATATATATATATATATATATAATGTAATTTTAATTTTTTGAAAATGATATTTTTTTTATTTTTGCAAAATGATGAGATCGGATAAACCTGATATATCTAATAGTTTAAATAGTTAAACATGATACCATAAATGATATACCATCCCAAAGGATGAACGTATCGCTTATTGGTAGATTTAACTATTTAAACTTAAAAATTTATGATACTATTTTGGTTTGCGGAATTTATAGCCGACAAATTTCACTATCTAATATACAGATTAGATGGGGTTTAGATTAATCTGAGTACTTAATTTTCTATAGAGACAAGCTTCTATAGTTAATTACATCTCAGACAACCGAAATCACCTAAGAAACTTCTCGATTAAGATCAAATTTTCGTCTTTAAGAATTCAACATTTAAGTTTTCATAATTGTTTATAGGAAAATTCAAGTGGGATAAGTTCAAGTAAGAGCAGTTATTTTTAGAATCCAATGAAACGAAGTAGGAGATGTCAAAGATACTGAAGAAACTTCAGTGACATCTCAAACAAATATATGATTTGACTTTACATCTTTGAAAGAGAAATTATGTGATGTTTCAGTCCTGTAAATTATTTAGATATTCAAGACTTATGTTTGCATATCATATGCAAATAACCTGAAAAAATAGGAGGATTTATGTGGTACTGGACAACGATCTCAGAATCCTAAAAAGTTTAGGACTTATATCATACGTTATACAGTCGTATGAAGTTCTCAATAATAGTGAGGATAAGACCGGATAAATCTCATATATCTAATAGTTTAAATAATTAAACATGATACCATAAATGATATACCATCCCGAAGAATGAGCGTATCGTTTATTTGTTGGTTTAACTATTTAAACTTAAAAGTTTATGACTCTATTTTGGTATATGAAATTTATAGTCGACAAATTCCCTTATCTAATATGCAAACTAAATATAATTTAGATTAATCTGGGTTCTTAATTCCTTATAAAGACAAACTCCTATAGTTAATTGTATATTAGAAAACCAAAGTCACCTAAGAAAACTCTCTATTAAGATCATAGTTTCGTCTTAAAAAATTTAACGTTTAAATTTTCATGATTGTTTATAGGAAAATTCAAGTGGGATAAGTTCAAGTAGGAGCAATTATTTTTGGAATTCAAAGAAGCAAAAATTAGATGTTTAAGATACTGAAGAAGCTTCAGTGACATCTCAAACTAACCTATGATTTGACTTTATATTTTTGAAAGAGAAATTATGTGATGTTTCAGTCCTATAAATTATTTAGATATTCAGGACTTATATTTGCATATCATATGCAAATAGCCTGAGAAAATAAGAGGATTTATGTCGTACCGGACGACAACATCGGAATCCTAAAAAGTTTAGGACTTATATCGTATGATATATAATCATACGAAGTTCTAAAAGATAGTGAGGATTTACGTTGTACCAGACCAACAAACTCGACGTCCTATGAGTGTATATTATTTAAGTCCATCGAAGTTCAATTGGAGATCCTTCTTCCACCTTTCTGTTGTCGCCTCGATCGCTGCCTGATGGCTGACCGTTATTTGATGGCTTTGCCGTCTCTTTTTTGCATGTTTACAATCACATCTGAAAGTTCCTTCAACTACTAATAAGGTAAGTATACAAGAATATGTGGAAGGGTTGCATACATATCAATAAATTTCTGTGTTTACATATTTAACACCTAAACCCCAATTTTAAAATTTATGAAACCCAAATGATTTATTTTACATAAAAGAATGTCCTAATAATAAATAACAGAAAATGATTATGTGTGTGACGTGATAATTGGAAGATTCACGAATTATCCACTCAACTATTAGATGCCTACATATCTCACACCTAAACTTTCATATTCACTCATTTAGTATTCGAATCTTTGATATCATATCAAAAGTAAAGTTAGCAACTTTATAGGTGAGATTCATTTTTTTTATGCATAATCATTAAAAAATAGTGACTGATTCACATACATACCACTCGGCCCTTATGCATTCACATATCTAACACCGTAGTCTTCATACAGTACTAAATCTTTAATATGACATCAAAATATCGTTATTATGAATGTTTAAATGAGATATATTATTTAAATATAGATTAACATAGCAAAGTGTTGTGAATGTAAATATGGAAAAATCTAGGTGTAAGATATGTAAGTACAAAATCTCAAACTCTATGTTTAAGTATTAGATATGTAATTATATTATGATGAAAATCTGCACATATGGAACTAATAACTAAGTATGAGAATGTAAAAGAATTTGTTTAACTTATTTTTAAAGTTTAGGTGTTATAGATGTATAATACATATGAAGTTGGTGGTGTAAATGTGTGTGTGTGTATATATATATATATATATATATATATATATATATATATATATATATATATATTAGAATTGTGTGGCAGATATGTAAATGCATAAGAATGGTGTAGTAGGTATGTAATTCCCTTAAATAAATATCAATCAAATCATCTCAAATTTATGCAAATAAGAGTTTAACAACAATCCACATATAATGAATCCAACTTCCATTTTTTTTTTTTGGCTTCTAAAACATCCCCGGTATCCGTTCAGAAGTCCTTACAAACTCTTTATCAAAACCATTAAAAGCAATTAAAGAGCGAAACTACCTTTCAAATTAGAAGCACTAGTCCTGATTGAGTTCATAGAACTTGAAGATATTGAGATCGAAGAAGCAGAGTCATTGCTTGTCAAATGAAGACAAGTTGAAGCTCCTTGAATCATTTCATCAAACAGGATATGGATAATATGAAGATCAAGTAATTGAAGAGCTTCCCTCTTCTGCTTTTTGCACTGAAACGATACTGAATTTTTTCTGCATCTCTCATATATACTGAATCTCGCTGGTTGCTACGAGGCGTCGGTGTCCAATCTATTCAGTTTGCATACTTACCTCAATTTCACATTCATAATACCCCAAATTTTCATAACATATCAGGAGATCAACTATAGAGCCCTTCAAGCACAGTAAATCAATGCCTATAAAAAGAAATTAAGATTTAGGGTGCTAAATATGTAAACACCCAAAANCTTTAAGAATTGAATGAGAATACCTCTTATCTCAGGAGATATTCTAAAGTGAACCTTATAAGGAAATGAACTCATGAAATTTTTTTATCTCCAAATACTTTCCAGATCAAAACTGAAAATATATTCTTCCATCATATAAAACGTGCTCAACAATCAAAACCACGATTTAATCATTAAAAATAATTTCAACCATAGACTTGGACTGCTACAAACAATTTCAAGCAACAATATGTCTTGAGAAATAAAGAAAGGTGGAGATGAAGAGAATTTTACACTCAAAGAAGAGGATATCTAAGAAGAAATGTTAATCCAAATATCTAGAAAAAATTTCAAGCTTAGAGGAATCTGAACAATTCAATCAGTTAACTCTAGAAGAATTAACTTTGATTTGCCTTATTTTGAAATATGAAACTTAGAATCCTTTCATTCAAGCATTAATTTTTTTTAAAAAAAATTCCTAATAAAGATCTTATTCAATCGAATCAACTTATTGATAAAATATGAATGTAATGTCATTTCTCAGGTAAGCAATTATATTCTCAGAAATAGAAGTATGAAAGTAGGAAACAAGATGTGTTGCTTCATAAATTTACCAATCAAACAATTGTACGCATAAAAGACATTCAAGGAAATGAAGCCGAATTTCTTCCTGATTATAAGTAAAACAATGAGGAGAATCCTTACCTCTAAATGTTTTCAAAAAGTGTAAGAGAGCTTAGAAGCAATAAGCAAGAAAAATCTTCAGATTTCACGAATGAAAAACTAACTCCGAAATGAATTGCCAACCTCGAAATTCTTCCCTAAAGGGGGTATTTATAGGTGACGGAGAAATGAAGAACCAATGAGAGTTTTACATATGCTAATATCAACTTTCAAAATGTCTAAACTGATGCCTGCATTTCTCTCTCAATTGTCTATATATATATATTTGTGTGTGTGTGTGTGTGTTAAGAAATTAATTATGCAACCCATAAAACATAGATCATAAAGGACTATGAAATCATGCTTTTCTCAAATGGATACAGAAATGTAATATGTATATCAAGAACCTTTTATTTTCCTTTTATTGCACTTTCTTCAGTATCAGATTGAATAACTAACTTAAGATGATTCAAACTAATTTTTCAGAATATAAAAGAGAATAATCCTAAAAATCCTCATTGCACGAGATGTTCTTTAATCCAACCATAGAAGAAAATTGAAATTAAAACTCTTACCTCTAAATGCTTGCTAAATCAAGAATGTGAGAAATAAGAAAACCACGAGACAGAATTTTCAAACATNGATTATAAAGGACTATGAAATCATGCTTTTCTCAAATGGATACAGAAATGTAATATGTATATCAAGAACCTTCTATTTTCCTTTTATTGCACTTTTTTCAGTGTCAGATTGAATAACTAACTTAAGATGATTCAAGCTAATTTCTAGAATATAAAAGAGAATAATCCTAAAATTCCTCATTGCACGAGATGTTCTTTAATCCAACCATGGAAGAAAATTGAAATTAAAACTCTTACCTCTAAATGCTTGCTAAATCAATAATGTGAGAAGTAAGAAAATCACGAGACAAAATTTTCAAACAGGAAGTAAATTACACCAAATTAGTCCCCTGAGATTTTTCCAAATGAATTACCAACCACCGAAATTTTCCCTCCAAAGGGGTATTTATCGGCGACGGGGAGGAAAAAAACTTATTACCAGTGAGAATCAGGGTGGTGAGGAGAAACACTCACGAAGGGTAAGAAACTCATCATGATATTATAATAGAAAGGTTAACATACTCATTTCAGGCGGGAGAATCCGTTAGAGAAGGGTTACCGACGAAGAAACCAACGAGAGTCAATTAGGGCTCGGAAGGAAGGAAGATGACCGGAGAGCCGAAAGGAAGCTTCAAGATTTTGATCGAAAGAGTGGCAAGGGTTTTAGCCGAGAGGAGGCGTGGGTGAGGGAGGGCCGAATGAACCGTGTGCGTGGGTTTTATTTTTTTCTTATTTTTTATTTAATTAAATTTACTAAACAAAAAAAATATTATTTTATTCAAAATTTATCAATTTATGCACAACTTAATCCAACTGGGGACCCTATCAAGATATATGTCATTCCCGGCTAAAAACGACGTCTCGGACGCACCGACGCGGTCCGTTTTATCATCCGGGGATGACGTACGACATTTGACTTTCTGCCGAGAGTAATATGTTTAACTATTGTTGTCGTTTAGGCGAGAACAAATCATCAATTTGTTCGTTAAACGGCTCCGATTGGACCAAATTAACTTCTTTTGCCGCGATGTACGTGAGTTAATGTTAAATTGAAACGATATTCGGGGAACTTGTCCGGGTGACCCCAGATAACTTAACGGGCCGCGCCGGTGCGTNAAATGTCGTACGTCATCCCCAGATAACTTAACGGGCCGCGCCGGTGCGTCCGAAACGTCCATTTTAGCCGGGAAGGACATATATCTTGATAGAGTCCCGAGTTGGATTAAGTTGTGCATAAATTGATTAAAATAACTTTATTTTTTTGTTTAGTAAATTTAATTAAATAAAAAAAGAGGAAAAAAAAACCCACGCACATGGTTCATTCGACCCTCCCTCGCCCACATCTCCTCTAGGCTAAAACTCTTGCCACTCTTTCGGCCAAAATCTCGAAGCTTCCTTTCGGTTCTTGGTCATCTTTCTTCCTTCCGAGTCTTAACCGACTCTTGCTGTCGGTTGCTTCGCCGGTAACCCTTCTCTAACGAATTCTCCCTCCTAAAATGAGTCTGGTGACCTTTGTATTCTAAAATCTTGATGTGTTCTTACCCTTCGTGGGTGTTTCTCCTCACCATCCCGATTCTCACCGGCAATAAGTTTTCTTCCTCCCCGTTGCCTATAAATACCCCTTCGGGGGGAAATTTCAGTGGTTGGTAATTCATTTGGGAAAATCTGAGGAGACGAATTTGGTGGAATTTATTTTCTGATTGAAGATTCTGTCTCGTGGTTTTCTTACTTCTCTCTTTCTTGATTTAACAAACATTTAGAGTTAAGAATTTTAATTTCAATTTTCTTCCATGGTTGGATTAAAGAACATCTCGTGCAAGGAGGATTATTTTCTTTTATATTCTGGAAATTAGCTTGAATTATCTTGAGCTACTTATTTAATCTGATACTGAATAAACTGCGAGAAAAAGAAAATAGAAAGTTCTTGATATACATATTACATGTTCCGTATCCATTTGAGAAAAACTTGATTTCTTAAATCTTTATGATCTATGTTTTATGGGTTACATAATTAATTTCTTAATATATATATATATATATATATAGACAATTGGGAGGGGAATGCAAGCATTGGTTTAGATATTTTTAAAGTTGATATTAGCATATGTAAAACTCTCATTGGTTCTTTCTTTCTCCATCACCTATAAATACCCCCTTTGGGGAAGGATTTCTAGGTTGGCCATTCATTTTGGGGCTAGCTTTTCATTCGCGGGATCTGAATATTTTTTTTTGCTTATTGCTTCTAAGCTCTCTTACACTTTCTGGAAATATTTGGAGGTAAGGATTCTCCTCTTTGTTTACTTATAATCAGGAAGAATTTTGGTTTCATTTCTTTGAAAGTCTTTTATGCGTACAAATGTTTGATTGGTAAATTTATGAAGCAATACATCTTATTTCCTACTTTCATACTTCTATTTCTGAGAATGTAATTGCTTGCCTGAAAAATAAAATTACGTTCATACTTTATCAATGAGTTAATTCGATTGAATAAGATTTTTATTGGGAAGTTTTTTTAGAAACATTAATGCTTGAATGAAATGATTCTGGGTTTTAGATTTTAGAATAAGACAAACCAAAGTTAATTCTTCAAGAGTTAACTGATTGAATTGTTTAGATTCCTCTAAGCTTGAAATTCTTTCTGGATATTTCGATTAACATTTCTTCTTATATATTCTTTTCTTTGAGTAAAAAATTGCCTTCATCTCCACCTTCCTTTATTTCTCAAGTCATATTGTTGCCTGAAAGTCTTTGTAGCAGTCAAAGTCTATGGTTGAAATTACTTTCAATGATTAAATTGTGGCTTTGATTGTTGAGCACGTTTTATTTGATGGAAGAATATACTTTCAATTTTGATTTGAAAAGTATTTGAAGATAAAAAAAATTCATAAGTTCATTTCTTTATAAAGTTTAACTTTAGAATATCTCCTGTGATAAGAAGTCTTCTCATTCAATTCTCAAGGATTATTTCCTTTTATGCTTTGAAGTTTGATTTGAATCGATTTGGTAGTATATACAAATTTTATTTTCGTTAGTGGATTTCAAAGGTTTGTTTATTTTCAGGGTTGTTTATGTTTTATTATAAAGATGTAATTCTTCGGTTTAATTGCGGGATTAATCATCTTTATTAAGACTCAAAATATTATCTACATTAGTGACAACTTGACATGCTGACAATTAAATCTACTTGGGGCATCTACATATATTAGACTTAACTTTTGGGTGTTTACATATTTAGCACCCTAAATCTTAATTTCTTTTTATAGGCATTGATTTACTGTGCTTGAAGGGCTCTATAGTTGATCTCCTGATATGTTATGAAAATTTGGGGTATTATGAATGTGAAATTGAGGTAAGTATGCAAACTGAATAGATTGGACACCGACGCCTCGTAGCAACCAGCGAGATTCAGTATATATGAGAGATGCAGAAAAAATTCAGTATCGTTTCAGTGCAAAAAGCAGAAGAGGGAAGCTCTTCAATTACTTGATCTTCATATTATCCATATCCTGTTTGATGAAATGATTCAAGGAGCTTCAACTTGTCTTCATTTGACAAGCAATGACTCTGCTTCTTCGATCTCAATATCTTCAAGTTCTATGAACTCAATCAGGACTAGTGCTTCTAATTTGAAAGGTAGTTTCGCTCTTTAATTGCTTTTAATGGTTTTGATAAAGAGTTTGTAAGGACTTCTGAACGGATACCGGGGATGTTTTAGAAGCCAAAAAAAAAAAATGGAAGTTGGATTCATTATATGTGGATTGTNCTTTATTCCCCTGTCTCTCTTCTCATCCCATTAGTCTACATTAATGGGCCAATCGCTAGGATCGAGAAAAAAATTCTAATCAATAATAAAACATCAAGAATCAACTATATTGTTACACCATCTATGATCACNTTTGTGGATGATTTTTCTCGATTTACTAGGTTCTATTTGCTTAAACATAAAGATGACACTTTTACTAAATTTTAAGAATTTAAATGATTTTTTGAAAATCAACTTAATTCTCGAATAAAATTCTTAGAACTAATGGTGGAGGCGGATGTTGCAACTCTAAATTCAATACTTATTTATCTCAATTTGGCATTCACCACCATATACCTGCCTAGACACACCCGTATAAAACGTTGTTGCTGAGCATCTCCACCTTATAGAAACAGTTCGCACTCTCCTAACTAATGCTTCTTTTCCCACCCATTTGTGGGCTGACACTTAGCTCACTGCCTGTTATCTAATTAATCGCGCGCCTACCAAACAGCTTCAATACAAATCTCCCTATGAAATATTATTTCACAAACAACCACTATCACCACCTAAAAATTTATCTTACTCCTAAAATTATTCTGCTGTCAATGCTTTCCTTGGCTTCGATCTTATCTTAAAAATAAACTTAAACATTTAATCAAAGAATCTATTTTTTTTTGTTACGCCCCCTTCCAAAACGGCTATAGATGTCTTGATATGTCTGCTAACAAAATTTACATATGTTGTCACATTATATTTAACGAATGCGTCTTTTCCTTTCAAAAGAAATATACTCCTGACTCTTCTCACACCCAACCTGGCACCTCTATACCTCCCCTACTACTAGTTCCGTCCACTGCTTTATCTCCAACCTCCACTCTTAATAATCGCATCTCTACTCCTCTGCCCCTACAACCTACTTATACTTTTCCTGCAATAGACTTGCGCTCATCATCTACTGGTCGCACTTAGCCTCCTCCAGGTGATACCGAACCTCTCTTATCTCTGCAACCCAGCCCCCTATTGCATGATACCTCATCCTAAGCACACTAGGACTAAAACTCGTAGCTTTAAATCTCGCCACATTCTCCACTCATTCATCAAAGTTCCAATGATCGCACTACCTACTCTATAGCTGTTAAATATGAACATTGGCGAAAAGCCATGTCATCTGAATTTCAAGCTTTATAAGATCAAGGGACTTGGGAATTGGTACCTCCCCATCCCACTAACATTTTTTATTACAGGTGGACCTTCAAGACCAAATTTAATTCAAATTGGTCAGTGGCACGGTATAAGTCACGACTTGTGGCTTAGGAGTTCAAATAACAAGAAGGCAAAGACTATCTTGCGACCTTCAGTCTGGTGGTCAAACTTTCTACAATTAGAGTTTTTCTAACCATTGCTACTACCTACAAGTGGCAAATTCTACAACTCGATGAATCCAACGCATTTCTTCATGGCGATCCATACGAGAATGTCTACATGCAGTAACCTCAAGGCTTCCTTGATCAACTTCATCGTACCTGTGTATAAACTCAAGAAGGCTAAATGTATGTATATACTATAACAATTAGGAAGATTTACACACATACCACTCAATTTGTATATATTTACATATGCAACAGCAAAATTTCAATTTTTACATATATGTGATGTTACCTATAACATGAGTTGGTGTATTGCACCTTTTAAAAGTTAAAAATAATGGTACTTTTGAGGTCATATGAAAGATTTGAGTTGTAAAAATGTAGATAAGAATTGGTTGCTATGTATGTAAATGCCCCTAACAATTAAAACTCACACAATCTCTGCGTAGCTGCTTCTCCATGCTGGGAATCCTAAATGGCATCTGACAGGTCCATAGACAAGAAGTAGATCAGGCTCAGGTCCACCACATCCTGCAAGAGAGAAACAAAAAATAAAAATGAAATACACCTTTTCATGCTTAGGTAAGGTGGTATGTATGTAAAAATTGGAAATTTAGATATGCAAATACATAGCAATTGAGTGGTATGTATGTAAAGATGATGAACACAGACAGAAGCAGGTAACCCACCCACTGCATCTAAAGCATCAGAAATCTCAGTATCCGTGATTCTGAAATCCTTCCTCTCGCAGCTTTCACGCTCTTCTTTCTGATACTTGGAGCATAAGAAATTAGCTGCTTTTGCCATTCCCCCTTTGTTATCAGCGAATGACAGAAGTTCTATCGTCATGCCCTTCAGTTTCACATCAAAATTCCAGTAAATTAAGCTGAAGCCATCTTTATACAGTAAGTGTTCCAACATTTATATAATATTTTCTTAACCTGCTACTTCTTACATTGATAAAGCTGCTCCAGTCTCCATCAAGGCTTTTCTTTAGAACACCTATATGAGGAGATGGTAAGGAGTTACTCTAAAGAATTTGCAGTACAATTCTAGGAAGATTTACGTGCATAACTTTGCGTTTTCATATGTAACACCTAACTTTAATTGTGACATGCATTCCACCCTAGCCATGCAAGAAAAGGGTTATTTCAGTTTTTAGAAGTTGTAATGATTAGAGTTGTTAACGATCTGAATTTGAGCCGTGCTCGGGTCGGCTCAAAATTGGTTTGTGGCTTATTGCATCTGATTTGGAGAAGGCTAAAAAATGAATAGAGCTTGATCTGTCTCGAAATCTAACGAGCTGGCTAAAAATTAAGTTATTTGGATCTGTTTCAACTCCGAACATGCTTGATCCAGCTTAAAATTGAAACTGACTGGCATTTGTATTCATTTTAGCTACCAAAATATGCTCGAAATTGACTCGTGATTCATTATATTCAATTTTACTTAGCATTATATACATAATTTTTATATATAAAAAAGATTATTTTGAGCCAATCTAAAATCAGTTCGAACNTTGGCACCGTCATGATCATAATTATCAGCCTACTACTGCCCTTACATCAAATTCTACATCCAACTTCGACTATTAGTGGATCTTTGACAACGGAGCTACTCAAACCCTCACCGCTAACTCACATCAGCTTCACAACATCCAAAACTACAAAGGTTGTCTATTTGTTGGCAATGGTCAACAACTTCCCATTACGCACATTGGTCAATGACTACTTCAAACTCTAACTCGTAAGCTTATGTTCTTAAATATTCGTCATGTTTCTAACTTGACATACAATTTACTTTCAGTTCATAAATTAACTACTCAAAATTCTTACATTATTACTTTTACCACTAACGGTTACTCTATTAAGGATGTGCAGACCAACAAAACTTTCCTTAATGAGCCATGCATTCAAGGGTTGTAACCCATTTAACTTCCCCCACCAGACACCAATGTTTCCTCAAATTTTTCTGTTATATTCATTTAGCATGTTTCAAATTTGTGGCACTGGCGACTTGTGCACCCCCACCATCATATTCAACAATTTCTTGCCTCTAGTCTACAGTATGTCATTTCCAAAACTCCTTGTAATTCTTGTAGCCTAAAAGTAGGAAACTTCATTTTTCGTCATCTTGTACCAGGGCTACTGCACCCCTGCAAATTATTCACTATGAGGTCTGGGGTTCTACTCCCACTTCTTCTTATCAAAATTATAAGTACCATGTCATATTTGTGGATGATTTTTCTCGATTTACTAGGTTCTATTTGCTTAAACATAAAGATGACACTTTTACTAAATTTCAAGAATTTAAATGATTTTTTGAAAATCAACTTAATTCTCGAATAAAAATTCTTAGAACTAATGGTGGAGGCGGATGTTGCAACTCTAAATTCAATACTTATTTATCTCAATTTGGCATTCACCACCATATACCTTCCCAGACACCCGAATAAAATGTTGTTGCTGAGCATCTCCACCTTATAGAAACAGTTCGCACTCTCCTATCTGATGCTTCTTTTCCCACCCATTTGTGGGCTGACACTTAGCTCACTGCCTGTTATCTCATTAATCGTGTACCTACCAAACAGCTTCAATACAAATCTCCCTATGAAATATTATTTCACAAACAACCACTATCACCACCTAAAAATTTATCTTGCTCCTAAAATTATTCTTCTGTCAATGCTTTCCTTGGCTTGGGTCTTATCTTAAAAATAAACTTGAACATTTAATCAAAGAATCTATTTTTTTCGGTTATGACCCCTTCCAAAAAGGCTATAGATGTCTTGATATGTCTGCGAACAAAATTTACATATGTTGTCACATTATTTTTAACGAATGCGTCTTTTCCTTTCAAAAGAAATTTACTCCTGACTCTTCTCACACCCAACCTGGCACCTCTATACCTCCTCTACTACTAGTTCCCTTCACTGCTTTATCTCCAACCTCCACTCTTAATAATCGCTCTGCAACCTACTTATACTTTTCCAGCAATAGACTTGCGCTCATCATCTACTGGTCGCACTTAGCCTCCTCCAGCTGATACTGAACCTCTCTTATCTCTGCAACCCAGNGATGAGGGTATTTGTATTGAAGCAAAGAGGGAAGAAGAAGAGAAGAATGCGGAGGAGACAGTAAGTGTGAACAGGACATGCAGCAAGCGCTGGCACATTAACCAGAGTTTAGGGATATTAAAGAGATTATTTTGTTAAACTAATTATCATTAAAGTAATGGTAAAATATGAAAAAGTAAACTATATTGAGGGGCATTTACATATTTACCACTCAATTCCTATGTATTTACAAATTTGCATGCGTATAAGCGGTTTGTACATGTCGAAGCATATGTTAGCTATTTTGTGGGCTTGAAAGGCTTGACCTTTTGTTTTTAGGGCCAATATTGGTCATCTTCCCTTCCCGGCCTCACTTGTCGATATGATACGATCGACGTGCTCCCCTTCCAAAGTGGTTTGTTGAGCTCTCCATAATTGCTCCATGAGGTTTAAAAACCGTCAAACATGAAAGACGTTACGCAAGGATTGGCAAGCGTCAGTGTGCAGCCAAGAGCAGCCTCACATCCACATCTCAATCTTCTCGTGGGGGGACATTATGGACGGGTCTTAAATCGTACGGCTTGCATTTTGTTATCCCCTTTTTTGACCTCTTTTGTCGAGGGGGAAAGGATTGATGGGAGCCTCAGGAAGACATACATGAACTAAGGCTTTGTTTGGCACAGCTGCAGCTGCGCTGCCCTAAGAAGCTGCTGAGGAGAAGCTGGTTATCTGTTTAGTGCAGCTGTGCGACAGTTGTTTCTGGAAGAATGACCATGCTACTTCTGTTTGGTAAAACTGTTTGAAACAGAGCTGTGACAGCGATATTTTTAATACTTCTGAAACAGAATTTTACTCCGAAACAGTTCAAAGAGTCTGATCCCTAACTAACTTAACAATGAGTACAGAAAGTGATAAAGAAAAAGGACAAAACCATAATTCATGAAAACAATAGCCAAAATTTTGTAAATTATCTTTCCAATAGATGTTTTTGGAATCATTACATCTTTTGTTCATGATATTTCTCCTTCAACTCATGCTCTATTAACAGAAGTAAATCATACTTTATATGAACAACTCAAAATATGTAAGCACATTTTTAACCAATAAGCATTAGTTTATTATATTTGAGAAGTTTCATTAACCATAGAAGACAAAACATCATAAACTATGATCTCATTTGCGATACTAGTGTGAGTTCAATCCATGAACAACAGACTTGCATACCAGTTACTTTATGAGGTAAACATATAAAAAGTAAACTTCTGCAATTTATAGTCAATCCCAAAAATCATAAATTTAATACTTTTAATGTTAAACTTCAATTAAAGACAATACAGATTTACAAATACACATTTCACGTCACAGAGACATTCAATAGAGCAAAAAAGAAATCTAAACCAATTACAACGACATATAATAAGATGATTATATTATTTTTAACATTCAAAAAGTGTATCTCCCGTGCTAGACTTTTCTTGAGTAATGTTCTCCATTCATGATCATCGTCGTCAGGGAAATCCGCTGAGCCGCCTGCCCAACGGAAGAAATGACACTGTTCTGCGATGCTCCGTGTGTAGCTATAAAACTTTCTCTCATAGTTGTGTGACCACCATGACGCCAACAGGAAAGTTTGGAGGCCACAGTGGCAGAGCAGCCATCAGGATGTCCCAAAAATCCTTGAGCTCATGTTTTCCTGATTGCAACAGTAGAAAAAAGAACACCCAAATATTGTTAGTATGAAAAAGATTAGTACAACAAATCATTTCTGCCTCGCACAACAAATCCTAACTAAAAACCCCATCTTCGTTGGTATGAAAAGGAATAGTACATTGCCTTACATTTTGCATACCAAAAGGAAACATAGGCATAACTTTACCAGTACAGGAATGGCAGCAATGGTCGCATGTAAAATACTCAACAATTCATCCATGCATTGCAGCCTTATATCAATAAAATCGCTCTAACCAGTCAATATAATCAAACTTTTGTTTTAACATTTTTTACCACCCACAAATTTCGTATCAAATAAGAAATAAATCCATTTACGAGTAAAGCGTTATCGTTTAAAAATAAATCAAAAGTTGTGCAAATATCATTTCATCATGCATTGTTAAAATAGTTAAACATATTAAACTGTCCAATCAAACATTGACAACATAAAAAACCCAGAACTTTCTCCTTAACAATCATGTGAGAGTCCATAAAAAGGGACGGCAAATTAGAAATAATAATGTTGGCCAAAAAGAGATGTACTAATGATGATACTCAAATCTCTTTTTCAAAGAGCTCATTCCATGAAAGTGCAAACTCCNCCACCACTACTGCGAGGTGCCTTAGGTTTTGCATATGCAGTGCGGGATTCCGATGGCTTTCTAACAATCCTATTGCAATAATGTAAGATTCGAATGCAGCCCACAATTTAGTCCCATATTGATAGATTCTGAATAATAGATGAATCATCCACCACCCTCCCATTCCCAATCTCATAAGCCAATGTAATTGAAATCTCTGCATGATCAAATAAGCAAAACACATAAAAAAGAAGCCTGAGAAATTTACATACATACCACATAATTGTTATGTATTTACATATCTGATGATGCCTGAAGTTTTATATATATTTATAACACTTATATATTTAACATTTTATCAAAAAAATACATGTTTTCATGCATAGGTTTATGACACTGAGATGTTATAAATATAAATATGAAAGTTTAGGAGGTAGATATGTAAATAAACAAGAATTGTATGATATTTATGTAAATATCTGGAAGTTTTTATCTGAGAAAAACTGGGGGATAGCACAGACGGGAACAGGGAGGGGTGCCAGCATTTCCTTCATTCTACAACTCAATTCTGTGTATCTGTATAGAATAAAAGATAGCAAAAAAAGAAATTAAAATTGAGCTAATTTATGTTTGCAAGCAGTTGGATGAGGGTATTTGTATTGAAGCAAAGAGGGAAGAAGAAGAGAAGAATGCGGAGGAGACAGTAAGTGTGAACGGGACATGCAGCAAGCGCTGGCACATTAACCAGAGTTTAGGGATATTAAAGAGATTATTTTGTTAAACTAATTATCATTAAAGTAATGGTAAAATATGAAAAATAAACTATATTGAGGGGCATTTACATATTCACCACTCAATTCGTATGTATTTACAATTTTGCATGTGTATAAGCGGTTTGTACATGTCGAAGCATGTGTTAGCTATTTTGTGGGCTTGAAAGGCTTGCCGGCCTCACTTGTCGATACGATAGGATTGACGTGCTCCCCTTCCGAAGTGGTCTGTTGAGCTCTCCATAATTGCTCCACGAGGTTTAAAAACCGTCAAACATGAAAGACGTTACGCAAGGATTGACAAGCGTCAGTGTGCAGCTAAGTGTAGCCACACATCCACATCTCAATCTTCCCGAGGGGGGACATTATGGATGGGTCTTAAATCGTACGGCTTGCATTTTGTTATCCCCTTTTTTGACCCCTTTTGTCGAGGGGGAAAGGATTGAGGGGAGCCTCAAGAAGAGATACATGAACTAAGGCTTAGTTTGGCGCAGCTGCAGCTGCGCTACCCTAGGAAGTTGTTTGGGAGAAGCTGACTATTTGTTTGGTGCAGCTGTGGAGCAGTTGTTTCTGGAAGAATGACAATGCTACATTTGTTTGGTAAAACTGTTTAAAACCGAACTGTGACAGCGATATTTTTTATACTTCTGAAGTAGAATTTTACTCTGAAACAGTTCAAAGAGTCTGATCCCCAACTAACTTAACATTGAGTACAGAAAGTGATAAAGGAAAAGGAAAAAACCATAATTCATGAAAATCATTGCCAAAATTTCGTAAATTTTATTTCCAATAGAAGTTTTTTGATTCATTACATCTTTTGTTCATGATATTTCTCCTTCAACTCATGCTCTATTAACAGAAGTAAATCATACTTTATATGAACAACTCAAAATATGTAAGCACATTTTTAACAAACAAGCATTAGTTTATTATATTTGAGAAGTTTCATTAATCATAGAAGACAAAACATCATAAACTATGGTCTCATTTGCAATACTAGTGTGAGTTCAATCCATGAACAATAGATTTGCATACTAGTTACTTTATGAGCTAAACATGTAAAAAGTAAACTTCTGCAATTTATAGTCAATCCCAAAAATCATAAATTTAATACTTTTAAGGCTAAACTTCAATTAAAAACAATGCAGATTTACAAATACACATTTCACGTCACACAGACATTCAATAGAGCAAAAAAGAAATCTAAACCAATTACATCGACATATAATAAGATGATTATATTATTTTTAATATTCAGAAAGTGTATCTCCCGCGCTAAACTTTTCTTGAGTAATGTTCTCCATTCATGATCATCGTCGTCAGGGAAATCCGCAGAATGCCTGCCCAACGAAAGAAATGACATTGTTCTGCGATGCTCCATGTGCAGCTATAAAACTTTCTCCCATAGCGGTGTGACCATCGTGACGCCAACAGGAAAGTTTGGAGGCCACAGTGGTAGAGCAGCCATCAGGATGTCCTGAAAATCTTTGAGCTTATGTTTTCTTGATTGCAACATTAGAAGAAAGAACAACCAAATATTGTAAGTATGAAAAGGATTGGTAAACAAATCATTTCTGCATCTCACAACAAATCCTAACTAAAAACCCACCTTCGTTGGTATGAAAAGGAATAGTACATTGCCTTACATTTTGCATACCAAAAGGAAACATAGGCATAACTTTACCAGTACAGGAATGACAGCAATGGTCGCATGTAAAATACTCAACAATTCATCCATGCATTGCAGACTTATATCAATAAAATTGCTCTAACCAGTCAATATAATCAAACTTTTGTTTTAACAATTTTTACCACCCACAAATTTCGTACACTTAAGAAATAAATCCATTTAGAAACAAATCTATTTACCAGTAAAGCAATATCGTTTAAAAATAAGTAAAAAATTGTGCAAATATCATTTCATCATGCATTGCTAAAAAAGTTAAACATATTAAACTGTCCAATCAAACATTGACAACATAAAAAACCCAGAACTTTCTCCTTAACAATCATGTGAGAGTCCATAAAAAGAGACGGCAAATTAGAAATAATAATGTTGGCCAAAAAGAGATGTACTAATGATGATACTCAAATGTCTTTTTCAAAGAGCTCATTCCATGAAAGTGCAAATTCCTCAACATAAAAAAGGGCAAAATCAATACGACCAAATTTAATTAACAGATGAGCAATAGCATTCACTGACCTTCACTGGCTCCTTTGTTCCAACCCAATCTCAGCCCATACAGAAGACACAAAGCATCACATTGTATGAATAAATATTGGGGTTTGGACCAAAATGCTTCATTTATTCAAACAAAATTTAGCTTCTTCAAACCTACCGCACTTAAAAGGTGCATAAATAGTTATGGTATAGGAAACAACATCAATGCAATGATTCTCAGAAACAGATTTACGGGAAAACCTAATGGCTTTTTGATACNTCAAACCTACCGCACTTAAAAGGTGCATAAATAGTTATGGTATAAGAAACAACATCAATGCAATGATTCTCATAAACAGATTTACGGAAAAACCTAATGGCTTTTTGATATTGTCGATTCTTAACAAGTTCGTCTAGAATTCTTGAGTGGACATATGCATCAACATTAGGATTAGTCATAAGAATTTCATCATAGACAAAAACAGCAAGTTCAATTCTTCCTAACTTGCACAGACTGCTCAGCAATCANTGCATCAACATTAGGATTACTCATAAGAATTTCATCATAGGCAAAAACAGCAAGTTCAATTCTTCCTAACTTACACAGATTGCTCAGCAATCCAACATAACTGTAATTGTCTGGTATGAACCCTCTATCAATAATTATATTGTATAGCTTCAAGGCTTCAGAGGGAATACCAGCCTTGCAGTAACCAATAATTAAAAGAATTATAATACATAATGTCTTCTTTGAATTTAAATTCAGCAGTTAATTCAGGGAGCAAACTTACTCTCCATGATGAACAAAACATGAAAGCCGAAGAAGATAGAGCGTACGAATATGGCCCCATTTTTCCTCTTTCGGAGCTACCTTTCATTAGGAGGAGCCACTCACGGAGCTTGTGAGGCATGAATTCACAGCCACCTTTCATGAGGAGTTCATTCGTGCCTCACAAGCTCACGGATCAAGCTGCCTTTCATGAGGAGGAGACACTCACGGATCAAGCATTTTACGATTACCCGGATACAAAGCAGCAGCGAAGAGAGCTCGAAAACAAAGGAAGAAGATGGGTTTAGGATTAACTACCTCGTGCTTCCTGGATCTGTTCCTGGTCTAGGAAGAAGAAGGTGCGTGGTCGAGAATACCAGGCAAGATGGCGAGATGGTGCAGGAACAACAGGATAAACACTAGGACAGAGGGCTTCTTTGTGCCAAAACGGGGGAAAATTGGAATATTAGCGAGGCAAAAGCTGGGGCCACATGGTCGATCCCATGGCCTGCTTCCCGCCTGCTTTAGCATCGTGCGACAGCGAAGCTGGGAGGCAAACGCGAAATGTTCGCGGTTTGGGGTCGCGTCACGTGAAAAAAGCAGCCCCAAACAGGCCCTAAGTATTGGGGAGGGGAGTAGCTGAGACTAAGATATTGGCTTTAACAATAACAAGCCCTATTAAACTTACCTAAGGTCATTGGAACCATATAACTAACTTTTGCTATTCTAGAAGATTCACCTTTTCCATTATTTACCATATATATGTAAAGCATCCTGTCACTGGCAAAAAGTCCCACATCGGCTAAGTGTAGGGCCGAAGAATAGTATTTAAGTCCTGGGTTGTCTATCACTCATAAGAGCTCTTTTGGGAGGTGCCAAGTGGTATCAGAGCAGATTATTGTATGTCTGTGTGTGGACTCTCCATGATCCAGTGGGACCCTCAGAGGAGCCGATCTGTGACGAGGGCGTTACGTGATTGAGTGGAGGAGAATGTCACGGGCAAAAAGTCACACATCGGCTGGGTATAAGGCCGAAGAACTGTATTTAAGTTCTGGGCTGCCCACCACTCATAAGGACTCTTTTGGGAGGTGACAATCCGCTGTGTATATGTATGCTGAAAGAAGACCATCTGCAAAACCCAATTTTTTGTCTCTATTTTCCTGATTTTCTTCCCACATTGATATTGTAGATGGTTTACATGCAACCTCATTCTTTCTTTTTTTTCGAAACTCCTCCTAAAATAATATCTATTTCAAGTTGTATGAACTCATGAACATTACCAGACTCTAGATCCTAAAAGAATTCAATAATATCTAATACATAAATTTTGCTTTTTTACACTTACACGGCCCAAATCTTTCACATCACATTAGACATTTTTTCATATATATAACTAACATGACGTGTAAATATTGAAATGTATGTATTAGGTATGTAAATATAAAGGAATTCAGTGAGGCAGTGACATGCATGTGAATAAGTTCTTATCAATACATTACCTGGCTGTCTGCTCTTAATTATTGATTATAGCTTAATTTAATTTTTCTGACAAATCAGAGTTAACAGAAAATGTTCATCAGACAAATTATTTGAGTCGATGCAATCTATTATCATTGTGTGGTTGTTGGTCCAATCTTAAGACGTAAAACTATTAATTACTTTATTACCACGTATTTTCGGACATGCAATAAAAATTATTTTATTACTATTATTATGTTATAATTATATTTTTTCTATAACATTTCAAACAAAAATTGTTGGGATCAAGAAAAAAAAATTTTAATTAGATGATTTTTTTTAATATAATTTTCATGTTAGATGGACTTATCTAAATGGGCATTTTATATACATACCATACAATTCTTATATATTTAGATATTTATGACCTAAACTTTCATATTGTACATTAAAAATATGTCGGCACTGATCCTGAGAAGATTTAATGATCTAGAAAAAAAAGTGTATGACGAAGATGAATACCAATAGAAGATCATGAGACTCACTTGTCCTGCTGAGTGAAGTTGTTTGAGTCAGAGCTAGTGAAGCCAAACCAGACTGAATCACAAAACAGATCAAAGACGATTGGAAGATACAAAAATGAGTCATTCAGACAGAAACAAAGCAAAAGAACATCTGAGTTAGTTGTCACAGGAAAGTCGATCTAAAGAATATCTAGTCTCCTAGGATCTCTAATCATATCAAAGATATTGAAAGGCCTCTCATTAGAGGTTAATGATCCACAATCGAGCGCCCAGTTCATAATAACCAACCAACCCATATCGAGTAAGCTCATTTGAAAGATTGAGCCTCAATCGACGGAGTTGATCCTACCGACTAAAAGCCAACTAAGCTTAAGCTCATACAACCGAAATATCAATATACTCGGTACAACCCTCTTCAAATTATGGGAAAAAGTATAACATCGTCACATTATATCCTTTCTTCTATAAAAAGTTAATCATTTTATGAATAAAACACAGTTGACACTGCGTATTATTGTTCATCAATGCTCTCTCTCTCTCTCTCTTCATCACTCGATCTATTTTATTGGTGAGATTCACAGACAAATTGAATTTCAACACATCGTAATATTCACAAAACTTAAAATTTTAACATCAAATAAAAATATTATCATTATTAATTTTTAAAAAGTGAAATATACATTAGTTTGATGTATAACTTTATTGCATTGAAGTGTTAAGTGTAAAAATTAGGATTTAGATATAAGATATGTTAGAACGTATGTAATTTTTTCTTAGCTAAAATACAATATTCCATACAATTTCAGCTCGTTTTCACTTTTTTCCCTACTTTATTTTTTATTTGTCTATGCATTTTTCCTTTGATTACAATTTTTTTTCTAGCCTCGAAGCGAATTAATTGGCAATTCTAAGCACACAGCTGTGGAGCTTGAATACACGTGGTGTATGACGATATGGCGCCCGATTATTGGCCGCTCGTATGTGCTGCGTCCAGACAAATTATTTTCTAATTCTTCAAGGGTCATTTAAAAGTTTCAATATTTTTTAATTATCGATTTCCGTTTCATCGAAGTTTATCTTAATTCATTCATTTTATTATTGCGCTTTTTTCTCTTTTTGTCTGATCCCCCTTCTCAGAATAATTAGTGGAGTCAATTACATAATTTTTAGTTGGTAATTATAAATGTACAATAGCAATTTAACTATAATAATCATTATTAGGCTAGAATAAAGATTTTTTATCATGAAGGCTATAGTCGATGGTTAAATTAATGATAGTTGGCCACGAATGCTGGAAGCTTTAACAATAGTAGTCATCCACATAATTTTTAGTTGGTTGTTGCATATGAAGTATTTGAGCATAAAAGCCCTGTTGCACATGAAGTATTTGAGCATAAAAGCCTTGCTTTGGAAGCCGCAATATCATCAATTGGTCTTAAATGTTGGTAAATGGTGAAAATAATAGTGATATTTTGTCATATATGTCGTATTTGAAAGTTATAACTATAGTATTTGACCACATAAGTCATAATTGATGACTACCATATCTTTAGTGGATCATATAGGCCATAAGCTTTTCTTTAGGGCTAAACCAATTGCATTTGCTTGGCTTATGGGGTGGAACATTATTTTGGACAAATCTCAATATCTTGTTTTGTATTCTTAATTTTGTCTATTTGTTGTATTCGACTATTTTTATAATTTTGATGTTATCGCATTACCCTACTTCACCTTTATGGGTACTTGTTTAGGAAAAATATTGCATCCGTACTCCGCACTTAGAGTTACATGTGAAGTTCAATGAAAATACGTCACGTGGAGGTTGCAGAAAAAAAAAATCGGGCCGAACACGAGAATATTCTCCCCTTATTATTCAGTGTTATTCAAATATTATTGTGTTCTGGAAATATTCGCAATGTGATAATAACATAATAACAAATCAATAACAATTGAATAACACACAATAACAATTGAATAACACACAATAACACCTGAATAACACATGAGGAAAACTTTCTTCTGTTACCAGACAGATTTTATTTTTTTCTATTATCGTCACGTGACATTATTTCATTAGACTCGGCACTCAACTCTACTTGCGGAGTCCTGATTCAATAATTTCTCCTTATTTAACCCGGATGGAGGCTATTCATTCATTCAGCTTCCGGAATCCAATAAAAAAGCTTCCGGAATCCAATAAAAAAGAGTCACATGGCAAATAGTCCCCACTCTAAAAAATCTAGAATCATAGGCACGGTGGGACCCTACAGTCCGAGGATATTCCAATAAGTCGGGATCTTGAGCTGGCGGAAGAAGCCGGGAGCAAGCGTCGCCACCGGATTTGTATTTAAATTAAAGAGTTGTCCATTCATGACTTGTCTATGAGTCAAACAACTCATAAATGGACATGTTCAAAATTAATACGATACACTCCAATATAATGGGGAAGGCAAATAAAACAACAGATTAAGCAAAAATAGAAATTTGAACCTCTAAATTAACACAAGTGAACAAAATCACAAAGTATCCATAAATGTGTTGTTCGCATTTAGTTTTCATCTAACATAGCCGAGGAACAAGATGTTGATTGGCTCCGCTTACATATAACCATCACCAACGAGAAAAATTTACGTACGAAAGACGCACGTAGAATTACGTGGGTCGGAGATTATTCAGAAGGTATTGAGATGTTATAGGTAGGTTACACCTTACTTATAATATCTCTCTAACCTACCTATAACTCCCTAATATCTTATGCATAACCTCCAACGTAGACAGTTCTGCGTACTTCTTACGTACATAAATTTTTCTTGTCACCAACACCCATACATAAATACGTTATAAGATCAAGCGTTGTTAGATCTATCCTCTCCACCGGCAAGNGCTATTTCGAACGAGCCGAACACGAGCCAAGCCTGAGCTCGCTCAAGCTCGGCTCGTTTACAGCCCTAGTGGCAAATAGTCCCTACTCTAAAAAATCTAGAATCATAGACACGGTGGGACCCTATAGGATATTCCAATAAGTCGGGATCTTGAGCTGGCGGAAGAAGCCGGGAGCAAGCGTCGCCACCGGATTTGTATTTAAATTAAAGAGTTGTCCATTCATTACTTGTCTATGAGACAAACAACTCATAAATGGACATGTTCAAAATTAATACGATACACTCCAATATAATGGGGAGGGCAAATAAAACAACAGATTAAGCAAAAAGAGAAATTTGAACCTCTAAATTAATACAAGTGAACAAAATCACAAAGTATCCATAAATGTGTTGTTCGCATTAAGTTTTCATCTAACATAGCCGAGGAAGAAGATGTTGATTGGCTCCGCTTACATATAACCATCATCAACGAGAAAAATTTACATACGAAAGACGTACGTAGAGTTACGTGTGTCAGAGGTTATTCAGAAGATATTGAGATGTTATAAGTAGGTTACACCCCCCTATAATATCTCTCTAACCTACCTATAACTCTCTAATATCTTATGCATAACCTCCAACGTAGACAGCTCTACGTACTTCTTACGTACATAATTTTTTCTCGTCACCAACACCCATACATAAATATGTTATAAGATCAAGCATTGTTAGACCTATCCTCTCCACCGGCAACTCCTCCGGCGACCTCCACCTCCTTCCCCTTCCCCTTCCCCTTCCCTCCAAACACCTCCTCCATATCCTCCAAACTCCTCCCCCTCGTCTCCGGCAAAAACACATAAAAAAACACCCACCCGCACGCCGCTATTCCCGCATACAAATAAAAACTCCCCGCAATACTTATCGCCTTGTACAATGATAAAAACGTCATGGACACCACCCCACTAACCACCCTATTCGTCGCCGTCCCCAAACTCGCTCCCTGCGCCCTCAACCTCAACGGAAATATCTCTGAACTATACACCCACGCTATCGGCCCCAGTCCTATAGAAAACGACCCCACAAACGACAGCACCGTCGCTATACTCACCCCCACCACCCCCTTCGACGCCTTCCCTTCCCCCTTCCGCTCTATCTCAAGCAGCGCCGACCCCAGCGTCAGGAGTGACAATATCATCCCCCCTGCACTCCCCAAAAGCAGAGGCCTCCGCCCCACTCTGTCCAGCAGAAAAGTAGCGATCAGTATAAAGCTCGTTTTCGTAAATCCGACGGCTACCGTTGCTCCCAGTTTCTGATTCTTGCTTTTAATCCCCGCCTTTNTTCCCCCTTCCGCTCTATCTCAAGCAGCGCCGACCCCAGCGTCAGGAGTGACAATATCATCCCCCCTGCACTTCCCAAAAGCAGAGGCCTCCGCCCCACTCTGTCCAGCAGAAAAGTGGCGATCAGTATAAAGCTCGTTTTCGTAAATCCGACGGCTACCGTTGCTCCCAGTTTCGAATTCTTGCTTTTAATCCCCGCCTTCTCGAATATTCTCGGGCTGTAAAGCACCACGGAGTCGATCCCCGATGCTTGCTGGAAGAACTGCAGCCCGATTGCCGCCACCAGCACTCGCCGGACCACCGGCGTTGGCCGGATAAGAAGATCTTTCCATACCCCCTCCCCGTGACTTCTCCCCTCATCCCCCGCTGCCATTTTTATCTCCTCAAGCCGGATCTCAGCTTCCTCCCGTGAATCGGACGTCCTCGCAAGAACTGCGGCCGCCTCCGCATGCCTGCCCTGCATCACCAGCCACCGCGGCGACTCCGGCATCAAAAGAAGTACGCCGGCGGCGAGGAATACCGGTGGGATCGCTCCCACGAGGAACATGACTCGCCAATTGATGTGGTTCGGGAGGCCGGCGAAGGCGAAGTTGGAGATGTAGCCGAGGAGGATGCCGGAGTTGATGAAGACTTCGGGGAAGGAGGTGAGGAAACCGCGGGCGGCGGCGGGAGCCACCTCGGCGGTGTAGACGGGAGCGATCATGAGGGCGTAGCCGACGCCGATTCCGGCGACGAAGCGGCCGGACATGAGGAAGGCGTAGTTTGTTGCGAGGCCCATGAGGACTGCGCCGACGAAGAAGATTGCGGCTGCCAAGACCATGGTGTAGCGCCTGCCGATCCAGTCGGACGTGCGGCCGGCGGCGATGGAGCCAAGCAGGGAGTAGATGTTTATGATTCCGGCGATTATTTCGAGCTTAGTGTCGCTGATGTGGAGGTCGTCTTTGATGAAGATGGAGGCGCCGCTCATCACGGCGATGTCTGACGTTGAAAAGCAGGGGAGTGTGAATCAAATTCAATTATGGGATAATTACATGGCGATTATTTTGCAGGTAAATTTTTTGATTTGTGGAATCGTTGAACTTATGCGTCTGTTATGATTAAATTATTGAGAGTTTGATGAAGCTGAAAAAGATGACGTGGGGTATTATTTGAAAAATGGATGTGAAAAGGGGGTTGTTATGTAAATAATAGGTTTAGAGCGGTCTGTATGTAATTTTGCCCCTTTACTTTTATTTTTTGCAATTATTAAAAGAAAAAAAAAACGGACAGATTTTTCATAATTTTGGTTTTATAATACAATTATATTATGCTTAGGCAATTATATCAATTATTTTTATGATGAGTAAAATTTTTTAAATTAAATCAAATCGATTGTAGTGGTTGCAAGGAATATGTTATACCATTTTTTGAAGAGATTTAAAATTAACTCTTTATGGGGTTTATTTTGAAAAAAAATAAAAAAGCATTTATATGTACGCCTCCTAATTCCTATGAATTTGTATCTCAAACACAAAAAATTTAATTTAATAGGTAAGTTGACAAATATGAAAAAAATTAAAGTTTGAGTGTTGGATATATAAATACAAAAGAGTTCAGTGATATGTATGTAAATCTATAAAAAAAAATTTTAAAAAAAAAACAATAATAAGCCTATGCAGTGTAAAAGAAAACCAAAAGCTCTAGAGGATGATAAGAGAGCTTACCGTAGCCGAGGAGGACGGAGGTCATGGAGGCGAGGATGGCGCATGCGAAAGCATATCTGTTCCTGGCCGGTTTCTTGGCCGGAGGATCGCCGGAGATTTTTTCCGGCGATGTTTTCAGGCTGTCCATCCTGTGGGTGTAGGAACTGGTAGTGTGAGGGATACTACATATAAGGACGGCATTAATGGAGAAGAAAGGAGGAGGAAGATTCAAAGTCAATAGTTTACTTCAGCGACTGCATGATTTTTAGAGAAGCGTACCAATATATTTTTTAATTAATTGAAATTTGAGAGGCCTAAATTTTTTAGTCTGCATAGTTCATCAAAGTCCACGTAATCAGAAGATTCTGTTTTTTATTAAATTTAATTAATGAGTAAAATTTTTTAATTAACTTTTTGTTATAATTACTGATAGCGGTTTAATCTATGATTGTGTTAATACAGGTGTATTAATATTGCATAGTTTATCACACAATTTCTAATCTTTGATATTTATAACTATAACAATTTTTGGCAGGCCTGAAAATGCTTATTTTATTATTTTTAAATGTAGTGATGAAAATATTTTAAGGTGAAGTTTAGGGATTTGAGGGGAATGGTGTAAATATCTAAATACATAAGAATTATGTCAATTCATATCATACAATTTTTATATATTTACATTTACATAAGAATGGTAGTCAAATTATGTCAAATTACATATTGCACTCATAGTGTACGCAAGTACTACAAGAGTATTTTAGTTCATACATGAATATAACACAAGGGAGCTCACAGACATCCTGTCGAAAGGGGTCAAGTTGTTAAACAAGACAGCTGCTTGTCGAGGACCATTGTGAACTGCTCTAAAACTGGAATGCCTGCTTTGCACAATTTGATATATAGGAGGTGGAGGACTTTAGATTCGTTTGTAGGTCTGGCCAATTAGATTCATTAATGGTTGAACTACTCTTATCCGGCTAGGAAGCATTATCCTCCCAACATTCGAGAGGCGCACATCACCTCTTCCATTGACCATGAGATGTCTTTGAGATTCGTGCTGACACATTTTTAATATACATTCAATTTTTCAAATTCTCACTCAAATATCAAATTCATGGTAAAACCCCAACTCATATATTTCATTTTTATCGAATTCTCAATAATTTTATCCCAGCACGCATGAATACACGAGTTTGGTAGTTTAAAAAAAATCAAATTAATGGATAATTTGTAAATATCATCCCATTTTTTTTTGACAAAAAAAATTCCAAAAATTTGGATTGTAGCAATTTTTATCATTTTCTAAGTTTTCTTAATTATTCAAATTAGATGCAAAATTTTATATAATTTTACATCATTATTGTCCACATGAGAGACTTCATCCACAAAATTTTCATCCTAAAATAATGAAGGCATTACATGAATCATGATGCAACCTTTTGAACAAGAAACATTCAAACCTCGATAAAAACTCATCTAGAACTCTGATTTTAGTAAACTTACAATCATTTTGATCGGCTCGACGACATGGACCAAATTTTATCAAAATTGGTCCAATTTGAACCAAATCAAGCTCAGATCAAGCTATTCAGAAACTTTCAGGCATATTTGGATAATCAACTAAACGTCGAATCTGACAAGCTTAGAGTCGAATCAAGAATCTCAATAATAAAAATCCAAGGAGCTTAAGATCTTTTAATTCTGACATCGTTAAGACAATGAAATATTCATCAAACATTGCATAATCAAAAGAAGCTTTTCGAACCGTCGGATTAAAGTGATTCACATCCCAGCATTAATTGCAGCTAGAACTCTATAAATAGAGCCCACCCCTCTTACGAGGAAAAAGGATAACTTTAGGCTTAAGAAGAGCTTCAAGTATTTAGGAGCTGAAGTTCAGCATCACTCTTGTCGTTGTCGACTGCCGTCGACCTCCATCTACCAGAACTTACAGGTCGCTGTCAATTGCTACATGTTGTCGTCCGTTCTTTGCAACAAGTTCATTCGCACTTTGACTTTGTAATTCAAGGGATCTCTTTAATCATCACCTTATAATGGATTTTAACAACTTGTTTAGGCTATGAGGTTCTTGTCTCTTTTACGGGGTTTCTACGTAAAATTATGGTGTCAGTTATTTTTTTCTATTTGAGGGTGTGTTTAATCATCGTGCAACGCTAAGACGATGATCTATTAATCAACTGCTGCAAGCACCCATCAAGCAATCATTGCAATAATCATTGTAGTATATTTGAAAATCTCAAATATAGTATTTCCTACAGTAATTATCTGAATTATCTGGAAAGAAAGATTTTATATGAATCTTTAGATATCTAAGTNGCTTTAACAATAGTAGTCATCCACATAATTTTTAGTTGGTTGTTGCATATGAAGTATTTGAGCATAAAAGCCTTGGTTTGGAAGCCGCAATATCATCAATTGGTCTTAAATGTTTTAGATGGTGAAAATAATAGTGATAGTTTGTCATATACGTCGTATTTAAAAGTTGTAACTATAGTATTTGACCACATAAGTCATAATTGATGACTACCATATCGTTAGTGGATCGTATAGGCCATAAGCTTTTCTTTAGGACTAAACCGATTGCAATTGCTTGGCTTATGGGGTGGAACATTATTTTGGACAAATCTCAATATCTTGTTTTGTTTTCTTAATTTTGTCTATTTGTTGTATTCGACTATTTTTATAATTTTGATGTTATCGCATTACCCTACTTCACCATTATGGGTACTTGTTTAGGAAAAATATTGCATTCGTACTCCACACTTAGAGTTACATGCGAAGTTCAATGAAAATACGTCACGTGGAGGTTGCAGAAAAAAAAAATCGGGCCGAACACGAGAATATTCTCCCCTTATTATTCAGTGTTATTCAAGTATTATTGTGTTCTGGAAATATTCGCAATGTGATAATAACACAATAACAATTCAATAACACACAATAACATCTGAATAACACACAATAACACATGAATAACACAGGAAGAAAAATTTATTGTGTTACCGGACAGATTTTACTTTTTTATGTCATCGTCACGTGGCGTGATTTCATTATACTCGGCACGTAACTCTACGCGCGGAGTCCTGATTCAATAATTTCTCCTTATTTTACCCGGATGGAGGCTATTCATTCATTCGGCTTTTTGGTCTTTTTTTTTCATCCGGAATCTAATAAAAAAGAGTCACGTGNTGTGTGTGTATATATATATATATATATATATATATATATATATATATATATATATATATATTAGAATTGTGTGGCAGATGTGTAAATGCATAAGAGTTGTGTAGTATGTATGTAATTCCCTTAAAAAAATATAAATCAAATCATGTTAAATTTATGCAAATAAGAGTTTAACAACAATCCACATATAATGAATCCAGCTTCCATTTTTTTTCTTCTAAATCATCCCTGGATATTCGTTCAGAAGTCCTTGCAAATTCTTTATCAGAACCATTAAAAGCAATGAAAGAACTGAAACTACCCTTCAAATTAGAAGCACTACTTCTGATTGAGCTCATACATCTTGAAGATAATGAGATCAAAGATGTAGATTCATTGCTTGCCAAAGGAAGTCAAGCTGAATCTCTTTGAATCATTTCATCAAACAGGGTATGCATCTCTGATCTATACTGAATCTCGCTGGTTGCTACGAGGCGTCAGTGTCCAATCCACATGTCGATGTACCTTGCAAGGAACATAAAGAAATTTGTATGAGAAAACAACCCATTCAATTTGCATATTTACCTCAATTTCACATTCATAATACTCTAAATTTTCATAACATATGAGGAGATCAACTATAGAGCCCTTCAAACACAGTAAAACAATGCGTATAAAAAGAAATTAAGATTTAGGATGCTACATATGTAAACACTCAAAAGTTATGTTCTATATATGTAGATGCCCTAAGTAGATTTCATTCTCAGCATATAAAGCTGTCACTAATGTAGATAATATTTCAAGTCTTAATAGAAAAAGATTAATCTCGCAAGTAAACCAGAGAATTACATCTTTATAATAAAGCTGGAACAACCATGAAAATAAACAAACCTTCGAAATTCACTAACGTGTATAAAATCCGTATATAATATGAAACTGATTCAAATCAAATTTCAAAGCATAAAAGGAAAAAAATCCTTAAGAATTGAATGAGAATACCACTATCTCAGGAGATATTATAAAGTGTCCAAAAACTTTCCAGATCAAAACCGAAAATATATTCTTCCATCTTATAAAAAAAATCAAAGCCACGATTTAATCATTGAAAATAATTTCAACCATAAACTTGGACTGCTACAAAGACTTTCAGGCAACAATATGTCTTGAGAAATAACGGAAGGTGGAGATGAAGACAATTTTACACTCAAAGAAGATATCTAAGAAGAAATGTTAATCCAAATATCTAGAAAAAACTTCAAGCATAGAGGAATCTGAACAATTCAATCAGTTAACTCTAGAAGAATTAACTTTTGTTTGCCTTATTTTGAAATATGAAACCCAGAATCCTTTCATTCAAGCATTAATATTTCCAAAAAAAAAAAAATCCCAGTAAAGATCTTATTCAATCGAATTAACTTATTGATAAAATATGAATGTAATGTCATTTATCAGGTAACCAATTATATTTTCAGAAATAGAAGTATAAAAGTAGGAAACAAGATGTATTGCTTCATAAATTTACCAATCAAACAATTGTACATATATAAAACATTCAAGGAAATGAAGCCAAAATTCTTCCTAATTATAAGTACAACAATGAGGAGAATCCTTACCTCTAAATGTTTCTAGAAAGCGTAAGATAGCTTAGAAGCAATAAGCAAAAAAATCTCCAGATCCCACGAATGAAAAGCTAACCCCGAAATGAATCCTTCCCCAAAGGGGGTATTTATAGGTGATGGAGAAAGGAAAAATCAATGAGAGATTTACATATGCTAATATCAACTTTCAAAATGTCTAAACCGATGTCTACATTCCTCTCTCAATTGTATGTATATATATATATATATATATAT
>JXCR01124413.1:175976-204814 GCA_002079205.1 Phalaenopsis hybrid cultivar | reverse complement strand
TATATATATATATATATATATATATATATATATATATATATATAGACAATTGAGAGGGGAATGCAAGCATTGGTTTAGACATTTTGAAAGTTGATATTAGCGTATGTAAAACTTTCCTTGGTTCTTTCTTTCTCCGTCACCTATAAATACCTCATTTGGGAAAGTATTTCTAGGTTGACAATTCATTTTGGGGTTTGCTTTTCATTCGCGGGATCTGAAGATTTTTTTTACCTATTGCTTCTAAGCTCTCTTACATTTTCTGAAAATATTTGGAGGTAAAGATTCTCCTCATTGTTTTACTTATAATCAGGAAGAATTTTGGTTTCATTTCCTTGAAGGTCTTTTATGCGTACAAATGTTTGATTGGTAAATTTATGAAGCAATATATCTTGTTTCCTGCTTTCATACTTCTATTTCTGATAATATAATTGCTTACCTGAAAAATGATATTACGTTCATACTTTATCAATGAGTTAATTCGATTAAATAAGTTCTTTACTGAAAAGTTTTTTTTTTAAACATTAATGCTTGAATGAAATGATTCTGGGTTTCAAATTTTAGAATAAGACAAACCGAAGTTAATTCTTCAAGAGTTAACTGATTGGATTGTTCAAATTCCTCTAAGCTTGAAATTCTTTCTGGATATTTGGATTATCATTTCTTCTTATATATCCTCTTCTTTAAGTGTAAAATTGCTTTCATCTCCTTCCTTTATTTCTCAAGTCATATTGTTGCCTGAAAATCTTTGTAGCAGTCAAAGTCTATGGTTGAAATTACTTTCAATGATTAAATCGTGGCTTTGATTGTTGAGCACGTTTTATTTGATGGAAGAATATACTTTTGGTTTTGATCTGGAAAGTATTTGAAGATTAAAAAAATTCATAAGTTCATTTCTTTATGAGGTTTAATTTTAGAATATCTCCTGTGATAAGAAGTCTTCTCATTCAATTCTTAAGGATTATTTGCTTTTATGCTTTGAAATTTGATTTGAATCGGTTTGGTATTATATACAGATTTTATATACATTAGTGGATTTCGAAGTTTTGTTTATTTTCAGTGTTGTTCATGTTTTATTATATAAAGATGTAATTCTTCGGTTTAATTGCGGGATTAATTATCTTTATTAAGATTAGAAATATTATCTACATTAGTGACAATTTTACATGCTGACAATAAAATCTACTTGGGGCATCTACATATATATAGGACTTTTGAGTGTTTACATATTTGGCATCCTAAATCTTAGTTTCTTGTTATAGACATTGATTTACTGTGTTTGAAGGACTCTATAGTTGATCTCCTGATATGTTATGAAAATTTGGGGTATGAATGTGAAATTGAGGTAAGTATGCAAATTGAATGGATTGGACACCGACGCCGGGTAGGAACCAGCGAGATTCAGTATATATGAGAGATGTAGAAAAAACTCAGTATCATTTAAGTGCAAAAAGCAGAAGAGTGAAACTCTTCAATTACTTGATCTTTATATTATCCATATCTTGTTTGATGAAATGATTCAAAGAGTTTCAACTTGTCTTCATTTGACAAGCAATGACTCTGCTTCTTCGATCTCAATATCTTCAAGTTCTATGAGCTCAATCAGGACTAGTGCTTCTAATTTGAAATGTAGTTTCAGCTCTTACATTGTTTTTAATGGTTTTGATAAAGAGTTTGCAAGGACTTCTGAACAGATGTCCAAGGATGTTTTAGAAGCAAAAAAAAAAAAAATGAAAGTTGGATTCATTATATGTGGATTGCTGTTAAACTCTTATTTGCATAAATTTGAGATGATTTGATTGATATTTATTTAAGGGAATTACATACCTACTACACCATTCTTATGCATTTACATATCTGCCACACAATTCTAATATATATATATATATATGTATATATATATATATATATTTACATTCATACCACCAACTTCATATGTATTCTACATCTATAACACCTAAACTTTAAAAATAAGTTAAACAAATTCTTTTACATTCTCATACTTAGTTATTAGTCTCATATGTGCAGATCTTCATCTTAATATATTTACATATCTAATACTTAAACATAAAGTTTGAGATTTTGTACCTACATATCTTACACCTAGATTTTTTCATATTTACATTTACAACATTTTGTTATTTTAATCTATGTNACTTAGTTATTAGTCTCATATGTGCAGATCTTCATCTTAATATATTTACATATCTAATACTTAAACATAAAGATTGAGATTTTGTACCTACATATCTTACACTTAGATTTTTTCATATTTACATTTACAACATTTTGTTATTTTAATCTATGCNTAAACTTTAAAAATAAGTTAAACAAATTCTTTTACATTCTCATACTTAGTTATTAGTTCCATATGTGCAGATCTTCATCTTAATATATTTACATATCTAATACTTAAAAATAAAGTTTGAGATTTTGTACCTACATATCTTACAGCTAGATTTTTTCATATTTACATTTAAAACACTTTGTTATTTTAGTCTATGCTTAAATAATATATCTCGTTTAAACGTTCATAATAACGATATTTTAATATCATATTAAAGATTTAGTACTGTATGAAGGCTGTGGTGTTAGATATATGTGAATGCATAAGAGTCGAGTGGTATGTATGTGAATCAGCCACTATTCTTTAATGATTATGCATAAAAAAATATATCTCACCCATAAAGTTGCTAATAACTTTACTTTTGGTATGATATCAAAGATTTGAATACTAAATGCATGAATATGAAAGTTTAGGTGTGAGATATGTAGGCATCTAATAATTGTGTGGTAGTTGGTAAACCTTCCAATTATCACGTCACACACATAATCACTTTCTGTTATTTATTATTAGGACACTCTTTTATGTAAAATAAATCATTTGAGTGTCATAAATGTTAAAATTGGGGTTTAGGTGTTAAATACATAAACACATAGGAATTGATTGATATGTATGCAAACCTTCCACATATTCTTGTATACTTACCACAAATGTCATCGTAAACATGTAAAACGAGACAGTGAAGCCATCAATTGACGGTCAGTCATGAGGCAGCGATCGAGGCAACAACAGAATGGTGGAAGGAGGAGCTCCAATTGAACTTCGATAGACTTAAATAATATACACCCATAGGACGTCAAGGTTGTTCGTCTGGTACGACGTAAATCCTCACTATTATTGATGACTTCATACAACTGTATAACATATGATATAAGTCTTAAATTTTTTTGGATTCTGAGATCGTTGTCCGGTATGATATAAATCCTTCTATTTTCTCAGGTTATTTGCATATGATATGCAAACATAAGTCCTGAATATCTAAATAATTTACAGGACTGAAACATCACATAATTTCCCTTTCAAAGATGTAAAGGCAAATCATAGGTTAGTTTGAGATGTCATTGAAGCTTCTTCAGTATCTTTGACATCTCGTACTTCGTTTCTTTAGATTCCAAAAATAACTGCTCTTACTTGAACTCATCCCACTTGAATTTTCCTATAAATAATTATGAAAACTTAAACGTTGAATTTTTGAAGATGAAACTCTGATCTTAATCGAGAAGTTTCTTAGGTGATTTCGGTTGTCTGAGATAATTAACTATAGAGGTTTGACTCTATAGAGAATTAAGAACCCAGATTAATCTAAACTTCGTCTAATCTGTATATTAGATAATGAAATTTGGAGGCTATAAATTTTGCAGATCAAAATAGTGTCATAAACTTTTAAGTTTAAATAGTTAAACCAACCAATAAGCGATACTCTCATCTTTCGGGATGATATGTCATTTATGGTATTATATTTAACCATTTATACTATTAGATATATGAGGTATATCCGGTGTCATCATTTTCCAAAAATTAAAAAAAAATACATTTTTCACAAAATTAAAATTACATTATATATATATATATATATATATATTAAATTCAAATTTAAAATCTTATTTTCAAAAAAATATAAAAAATGGCCGACAAAAGTATAGGAATTGATATTTGTATATATTAAAGCATATGTATGTATGTATGTATAAGTGTGTGTGTGTGTGTTGGGGTGCATCTACATTCTCTTAAGGCGGCGCAACGATGTCTTAGTATCAATATAGTGTGACCATACATCTCTTGTGGTATTTGGTGTGTTAGCATGAAGATTAAATATTAGTGTGGAATGTGCGTGCCTTAATATAAATATTGGTGTAATTGCTTGACCACGATCATTAAGGAATAATTAACATGTTCACACTTGAATACTTCATTAATTTGTGTTATGAATCGGCGGGTATTTTTTACTTTTGAAGACAAGGGGCCAGGGCTCTTAATTATGTGATATTGGTTTTAATAGAGTGTTCATAGGAGCATGACATATTTTAATCATCACGAAGTCTATTGGAATAACCATCCATGGATTGCTTAGGAATGACTTTTGGGCTTTGTTTGGAACATAATAATTAATAAAAAATATTTTCTTACCAGTGGAAAAAATTAAGAAATTTTTTCCTTGGATTTTCTGAATTTATTTCCTAAAAGTTGCTTTTGGGAAAGCGTAACGGAAATTGTGGTTGAGAAAACAGATCTTAAGAAGTTTTGATGACAGAAGCAGAAAAAAATAAGCCACTTCGAATGAAGCCTTGGTATGATTAGCATACAGGCATGCTTTCTGATGTGTTGAGGTGGAGCTTTTATCATTATTGGAGCTTATTGTATTTAAAAATTAATATCTAATATCATGCATTTTTTTTTATGTTAATTTGTGCATCTGGGTCATAATATGCTTTCCTACTTGGCCGGGATAAGTCAAAGCAAGGCTGCATTATGGTCAGATGTAAGACTTAGAATGTTATAGGATAGGCTATCTCTTTGTACCAATTTTGAGGCTTACCTTTGTGACACTTTTTTTATCTTGCTCTCTTTTTGTATTTTTATTCTTTAATTTTAGGGGATTTACACAAACTACTCAATTCTTATGTATTTACGTGCATAGCACCTAAGTCCTTATATTTACTTATAGAACAGCCTACTATCTAATTCTTAACCAAACATATACATGACTATGTATTTCACTTTAAATAAGTTAAAGTTAACGGTATTCTTGATGCTATTAAGAGATTATTTTGTTATACAAATATATAGATTAAGGCATTATATATGTAAATATATAAAAATTGAGTGTTATTTATGTGAATTCCCCCTTAATTTAAAATTATTGCTTGAAATAGAAATTGATTTTTCCTAGTATGCTACAATCTAATGTCCTTTCTTTGCATGAAATTTCAATTGCACGTGCGTTTCTTGTGATCCTTAATTTTTATTTGAACTAAAATTTAAATTTTTTCATGTATGGTTTACTTTTTCGTGGAAGATGCATACTTGTTGCATTGGTTGATCTCATCTAAATTTAAGTTACATGCTAGATGTGCATTAGAAACCCTAAAATCGGATTTTGCCATTTCTTTATACAAGCTTCAAATTGCTTTCGTAAGGCAAGTGCTTGATTTTATGGCATTTATATTTCCACGCCATTATGTGCCTCCTCTTTTTTTTTTCCTTGAATTTTAAACGATTTTAAAGTGTTTTATTTTGCATTGTATTGTTTTTTACTTGTATCATCATTCAGAAATACCCTCATCTAATCGAGAATTTAATATCGATAATAGGAAATCTCCACAGCTAGTAATCTTCCCCAGAAGGAGATAGGAAAGTACATCAAAATCCTTGGTGAAGCTCTGAAATTGAGCCAACCTATCAATAGCAATTCAATATCAGTTCACATGCCTAGATTTTGCACTCTACTTCAACTCAACAAATCTGCTCAGGTACTTATGATCTAACAATTTTCTAGATCAAAATTCAAAATTGCAACTATTTTATACCGCTCAAATCATATATTTTCAGGAGCTGGCAGCTCATATTGGAGAAGTTGTCATCAATAAGTGCTTCTGCACCCGTAGAAATCCTATCAGCATATCTGCTGCTGCTATATACCTTGCTTGTCAACTTGAAGACAAGCGCAAAACCCAGGCTGAGATTTGCAAAGTAACCGGTCTTACAGAAGTCACTCTTAGAAAAGTTTACAAAGAATTATTAGAGAATTGGGACGACCTTCTCCCACCTAATTATACTCCTGCAGTGCCTCCTGAGAAGGCTTTTCCCATGACTGCAATCACCTCCTGCCGTTCATCCATTGCAAAAGCTGATTTGATGGAGGTATCCAATCTTCCAATCCACCAGGAGAAAGACAAACATCAAGAAGCCAAGAAGCCTGGCAAAGCTACAGAAGTCTCAGAGATCGACTTTCATCAGGCAAAACCTAAGGATGCAGAACTCAAGAGTGCCTTGCGAAGTAACTCCAGAGCGTCATTCACGGCGAATAAGGAGTTGTATCAGGGGAGTTTTTGGCAGCGTCAGTTCCCTTTTGGCTCGAGTTCTATGAAGGTAGGCGGAGAGAAGGATCAGAAGGGTGATCAAGCGGTTATAGCCACCAATGAGACTAGGTGTTCGCCATCCGACAGTGAGCTGAAGGTTGATAAAGAGGCAGCAGTTGCACAGCAAGGAGCTGGTAATAAGAACAGAGCTAGTGATACTGATGCCTCTCATTGCAGGGATAAGAAATAGAGCATTAGTTTGAATTGTTAATCAGGCGGCATGTTTCCTTATTGATTTGTCTTGATGATAAATTTTGTTCCAGAAATTAGATATTTTGCACTGCCTTCACCTTTGTCAGATTTTTTGCTATAGAATGCATTGTTCTCATTTCAAACAGAATGGAGAAAGAATGATTTTTAGGAACTAATGGAGAATAAGAGTTCATAAACGCAATTCAATATTTAAGTTTAATAATGACGAGGCAGTAGTTAGAAAATTGAGTTTCAGTGCAAAGTGATTGCTGTATTGAGTGCTTTAGCAATATAACCAGCAGTGGTGATAGTGAGCTTTTTTATTAATTCAATCATAAGTGTCCAAATTACTCCCTCTATTACAACAGAATCATTGCTTTTATAATTCGAAAGAGAAAACCATGACAATTGAAGCTAGCAGTTTTTACTTGAACCTTCAAGATTGACCTGTAGAGGGTACAAAAGTCATTCCACATTACTGCATTCTTTATGACATATTTAGTATAATTAGATAATAAATTGTAAGTCTCTCAATTATGAAAGACTGGCGCATAAAATTTCCAATCATATTATGTCCCTGTATTATACAAAGCTACGAAATTTGGTGAGACGAGTTATAAGCTGCTAAGGAAAAGTGAAAGAGATAATGTAGAGTTGCTTCATGTTCAGGCAGTCTGATTATATCTATTGAAGCAGATTAACAAGCTGAAGCCTCAGAAATTCTTGCTGTACTATGCTTTCATAATATTGTCAACATCATCAGCAGCTTCAAGTGCCTGGAAGCAAAGAGAACAGACAATGAATAAATTTTCTTCTCAGGTACCCCTCTCTCTCTTCGCGCGTGTGTGTACATATGCGTGTATTTATGTATAGAAAATATGTTAATGACACAAGTTGAAACAAATTAAAAATTACCATAGTTCTGGTGCTTCTTTGAAAACTGAGAAATTGCTTTCAGAATGGCTCCATATTTCATGGATTGTAGTGGCCCCATATGTCTGTAATATGAATAGGAAAATTAAGTTACCAGTAATGTAATAGACTACATAGAAATAGAGCTAAAGCTCAAAATTCTTATGATTGCAGAAACCTCAAATTTAAAGACCCTGATTCAAGTGAGAAGCTTAACGCAATGACAGTTGGTATGCTAATTTAGTCGTTACTGAAGTAAAACTCCAGAGAGTCACATCATAAAAGGTTATCCCTTCATGTCATGCGACATGGTCTAATGATTATATGTGAAATTTGAATCTAATTCCATAATAGCTCGAAGAAGGATGATACGGAATAATAAAGGTTAAAATTTTTTATAATCATTATGCCAATCTTCATTTTTTACTGAGCAACGAGAGTAAACTATTCATATATTAAGTTTGGCGCCATCATTTTTCTATTAGGCAGCTTGGGAATTTTTGCGCCATTCAATAAGGTACATGAAGATTGCTAGACTAAAAAAATCGTTTTTTACTCTTTGAAAAGAGTTCTTTCATCCATATTATAATTCATGTTAGATTAGTGTAGGTAGGTTTAGGTTGGAATTTACATCTTTGTTTCTTTGCTTTTGAAATTATCTTGTATTCTATTTCTATATTTAGGAAATAGATGACTTTTTACTTGACCCTTGTTGAATGAATTGAATCAAGATGTTTCTTAATCTCTTCTTTTCAGTGGAATGTGGTTGTTTTTTCTCCCTTTATTCCCCTGTTTCTCTCTTCTCATCCCATTAGTCTACATTAATGGGCCAATCACTAGGATCGAGAAAAAATTCTAATCAATAATAAAACATAAACAATCAATACTATATTGTTACACCATCTATGATCACAGGTGCATTAAAGTTTTTGTAGCTAACATTTGGTAAAACACATTATGCTTTTGCTTTAGTCCTGTATCAAAGAGTTGAAAATATGTGTAAAAATATCAAATGGTTGACCTTTACACATAAGCAAAATTTTTTGAGTTGAAAATGGGTTTGATTATTGATGTATTTATCCCAACTTCGATGCATTTTGTTTTCAAACTTAAGTAGTGGTATCAAAGCAGAAGGCTTTGCTAGGAGGTTCATACAGCCTAAGGCTCTCATTTCTTTAGTGCTTTAAACCATGTTTGAGCTTGTTAACGTCTCCATTTTGTATTGGGTTTGGTTCATGTGAACTGATTTGGTCTAGTTGTTTTTTACTCTCTGTGATTCGGTTCGGCATTGCTGCCATCCTATGTTATCTATACAGGAGAGAGGCTTGGTTGAGTTTATTTGTTGTCATATTTTGAATTAATCTTGTTATCTCTGCTTTCTTCCTGTTTCCTTTATGTTTTCATGCTATCAGGGCAGTCCGCCCCTCGACAAATATTCATACAAGTTGCTGCTCATTTCTCTCTCGGCTAGATTGTCCGTCTAACTCTTCGGTTGAATTTCTTCCCGCATGTGGTTTCACCTCACTTATCTCCTCTGATGGCTGCTTTGGATTTTATTCCAGTATTCAAGATCTCCGCATACCTCTTGGCTTCCTTTCTGCCTTTTGATTATTCAATTTCTTTCTGGCCAAAAATCTCTGAAGCTTCTTGCAGCATTTTTTTTTTCAACTTCTTTGATATTGCCTTTGGTCTCTCTGCAGCCAAAATGCTATGTTGAGATCAGCTCTCTCTTCTTTATTATTGCAGCACCTATCCCACACTTATTCTTCTTTATCTGAAGAAATCTGCTTACCTCTTCCTCTCTAAACCCTTCTTCACTTTCTTTTCTCTTTGCTTTTCCCATGAGCAATCATTCCAAATTTTCAATCAGCATTGAGATGGCCACCAACTCTAGCAATTCTCTTCCCACTGATCGCTCGATCCCTCCCAACTGAAATTTTCGTTAAGCAACATTAAAAATGTTGTCTCCGCTGCTCTTACAACTGATAGTCACCTTATTTGGAAAGTCCAAGTGCTGAAACTATTCCATGCCAATGGCTATGATATGTTTCTTGATGGTTCATGCAGCTGTCCCAAGAAATTCATTCAAGATTCTTCTGGAATCAATATCCCCAATCCCGATTATAGCAAATGGATCTTTATGGATCAAAACCTCATTGCTGCCATTTATTCCTTTGTTTCACCACCCATTCTACCTTATCTTCTAAAACTTGAAAACTGAGCAGAAATTCGGACCGCTGTCGAACGTCGGCTCCAATCCTCTAACCATTCTCACATACTTAAACTTAAAAATGAACTTTACAATGTATCAAAAAGAGATGGAATCATGACCCAATATCTCTTCGATATCAATTACAAGGTAGATATTCTTGCCACTGCCAAAGTTCTCCTCTCTGCCGAAGATATAATCTTTTAAACACTTAATGGTCTACCTTTCACCTATCATGTCTTCATGACATCCATTCACACTTACCTCCATCCTATCAGCTTGATGTTCTTTATACCCTTCTATGTAGTGAGGAACTTACCTAGGCTTAAGATGCACTCAAAGAAGTTACTTCTCTTCATACTAATACAGTGCTGGCTTCTTCTAATCGCAGCAAAAACAGGGGACAATCTATGACCTCATCTAGCTGAAATCAGCCAAATTCTGCCTCCAATACGAATCAGTTCAGTTCCTTTAAAGGGCAGCCCTATCAAGGATCTCGGAACTCATCCAACTGCCGCAAAAACAACATTACTTATCAGATATGCAGCAAAGTTGGGCACTCTACATTCAAATGTTGGCACCATCATGATCATAATTATCAGCCTACTATTGCCCTTACATTAGATTCTACATCCAACTTCGACTATTAGTGGATCTTTGACAACGGAGCTACTCAACACCTCACCGCTAACTCACATCAGCTTCACAACATCAAAAACTACAAAGGTTATCTATTTGTTGGCAATGGTCAACAACTTCCCATTACTCGCATTGGTCAATGACTACTTCCAACTCTAACTCGTAAGCTTATGCTCTTAAATATTCGTCATGTTTCTAACTTAACATACAACTTACTTTTAGTTCATAAATTAACTATCAAAATTCTTGCATTATTACTTTTACCGCTAACGGTTACTCTATTAAGGATGTGCAGACCAACAAAACTTTCCTTAAAGAACCATGCATTCAAGGGTTGTAACCCATTCAACTTCCCCCACCAGACACCAATGTTTCCTCAAATCTTTCTGTCATATTCATTTAGCATATTTCAAATCTGTGGCACTGGCGACTTGTGCATCCCCACCATCATATTCAACAATTTTTTGCCTCTAGTCTACAGTATGTCTAATTCATGTAGCCTAAAAGTAGGAAACTTCATTTTTCGTCATCTTGTACCAGGGCTACTTCACCCCTACAAATTATTCACTACGATGTCTGGGGTTCTACTCCCACTTCTTCTTATCAAAATTATAAGTACCATGTCATATTTGTGGATGATTTTTCTCGATTTACTAGGTTCTATTTGCTTAAACATAAAGATGACACTTTTACTAAATTTCAAGCATTTTAATGTCTTTTTGAAAATCAACTTAATTCTCGAATAAAAATTTTTAGAACTAATGGTGGAGGCGGATGTTGCAACTCTAAATTCAATACTTGTTTATCTCAATTTGGCATTCACCACCATATACCTGCCCAGGCACACCCGAATAAAACGTTGTTGCTGAGCATCTCCACCTTATAGAAAAAGTTCGCACTCTCCTATCTGATGCTTCTTTTCCCACCCATTTGTGGGCTGGCACTTTGCTCACTGCCTGTTATCTCATTAATCGCGTACCTACCAAACAGCTTCAATACAAATCTCCCTATAAAATATTATTTCACAAACAACCACTATCACCACCTACAAATTTATCTTACTCCTAAAGTTATTCTGCTGTCAATGCTTTCCTTGGCTTCGGTCTTATCTTAAAAATAAACTTAAACATTTAATCAAAGAATCTGTTTTTTCCGGTTATGCCCCCTTCCAAAAAGGCTATAGATGTCTTGATATGTCTGCCAACAAAATTTACTTCTGTTGTCACATTATATTTAACGAATGCGTCTTTCCCTTTCAAAAGAAATTTACTCCTGACTCTTCTCACACCCAACCTGGCGCCTCTATACCTCCCCTACTACTAGTTCCCTCCACTGCTTTATCTCCAACCTCCACTCTTAATAATCGCATCTCTACTCCTCTACCCCTGCAACCGACTTATGCTTTTCCTGCAATAGACTTGCGCTCATCATCTACTGGTTGCACTTAGCCTCCTCCAGCTAATACTGAACCTCTCTTATCTCTGCAACCCAACCCACCTATTGCATCGATACCTCATCCTAAGCACACTAGGACTAAAACTCGTAGCTTTAAATCTCGCCACATTCTCCACTCATTCATCAAACTTCCAATGATCCCACCACCTACTCTATGGCTATTAAATATGGACATTGGCGAAAAGCCATGTCATGTGAATTTCAAGCTTTATAAGATCAAGGGACTTGGGAATTGGTACCTCCCCATCCCACTAACATTTTTTATTGCAGGTGGGCCTTCAAGGCCGAATTTAATTCAAATTGGTCAGTGGCACGGTATAAGTCACTACTTGTGGCTCAGGAGTTCAAACAACAAGAAGGCAAAGACTATCTTGAGACCTTCAGTCTAGTGGTCAAACTTTCTACAATTAGAGTCATTCTAACCATTGCTACTACCTACAAGTGGCAAATTCCACAACTCGATGAATCCAACGCATTTCTTCACGGCGATCTATATGAGAATGTCTACATGCACTAACCTCAAGGCTTCCTTGATCAACTTCATTGTACCTATGTGTATAAACTAAAGAAGGCTATTTATGGCCTTAACCAGACTCCAAGTCAGTGGCATTCCGCTCTTACTACCTATGTGTGTAAACTCAAGAAGGCTAAATGTACGTATGCTATAACAATTAGGAAGATTTACACACATACCACTCAATTTGTATATATTTACATATGCAACAGCTAAATTTCAATTTTTACATATATGCGATGTTACCTATAACATGAGTTGGTGTATTGCACCTTTTAAAAGTTAAAAATAATGGTACTTTTGAGGTCATATGAAAGATTTGTGTGGTAGATGTGTAAAAATATGTAAGGATTGGGTGTTAGATATGTAAATATATAAGAATTGGGTGCTATGTATGTAAATGCCCCTAACAATTAAAGCTCACACAATCTCTGCGTAGCTGCTTCTCCATGCTGGGAATCCTAAATGGCATCTGACAGGGTCCATAGACAAGAAGTAGATCAGGCTCAGGTCCACCACATCCTGCAAGAGAGAAAAAAAAAAAAAATGAAATACACCTTTTCATGCTTAGGTAAGGTGGTATGTATGTAAAAATTGTAAATTTAGATATGCAAATACATAGGATTTGAGTGGTATGTATGTAAAGATGATGAACACATACAGAAGCAGGTAACCCACCCACTGCATCTAAAGCATCAGAAATCTCAGTATCCGTGATTCTGAAATCCTTCTCGCAGCTTTCAAGCTCTTCTTTCTGATACTTGGAGCATAAAAAATTAGCTGCTTTTGCCATTCCCCCTTTGTTGTCAGCGAATGACAGAAGTTCTATCGTCATGCCCTTCATTTTCACATCAAAATTCAGGTAAATTAAGCTGAAGCCATCTTTATACTGTAAGTGTTCCAAAATTTATATAGTATTTTCTTAACCTGCTACTTCTTACATTGATAAAGCTGCTCCAGTCTCCATCAAGGCTTTTCTTTAGAACACCTATATGTGGAGATGGTAAGGAGTTACTCTAAAGAATTTGCAGTACAAGTCTAGGAAGATTTACGTGCATAACTTTGCGTTTTCATATGTAACACCAAACTTTAATTGTGACATGCATGCCACCCTAGCCATGCAAGAAAAGGGTTATTTCAGTTTTTAGAAGTTGTAATGACGGTATATTTTGGATGTGGTTAGAGTTGTTAACGATCTGAATTCGAGCCGAGCTCAGGTTGGTTCGAAATTGGTTTGTGGTTTATTTGATTTGATTTGGAGAAGGCTCAAAATTGAATAGAGTTCGATCTGACTCGAAATGTAACGGGCTGGCTCAAAATTAAGTTATTTGGATCTGTTTCAACTTTGAATATGCTTGATCCAGCTTAAAATTGAAACTAACTTGCTCAAATTGAGTTATTTGTATTCATTTGAGCTACCAAAATATGCTCGAAATTGACTCATTACTTAGCATTATATACATATTTTTTATATAAAAAAAAGTTTATTTTGAGCCAATCTCAAATCAGTTCGAACCGATTCATATACTGCTCAAAAAAAAATAAAAAAAAAAATCAGCTTATAGCTTGGCTTGTTCATTTCATTGTGATCTCGCCAAAATTCAAACTAATTTAAACCTAATTAACTACCATCGAGCCAANAAGCTGCTCCAGTCTCCATCAAGGCTTTTCTTTAGAACACCTATATGAGGAGATGGTAAGGAGTTACTCTAAGAATTTGCAGTACAATTCTAGGAAGATTTACGTGCATAACTTTGCGTTTTCATGTGTAACACCTAACTTTAATTGTGACATGCATGCCACCCCAGCCATGCAAGAAAAGGGTTATTTCAGTTTTTGAAGTAGTAATGACGGTATATTTTGGATGTGATTAGAGTTGTTAACGATCTGAATTCGAGCCGAGCTCGGGTCGGTTTGAATTTGGTTTGTGGCTTATTGCATTTGATTTGGAGAAGGCTCAAAATTGAATAGAGCTCGATCTGANAAGCTGCTCCAGTCTCCATCAAGGCTTTTCTTTAGAACACCTATATGAGGAGATGGTAAGGAGTTACTCTAAAGAATTTGCAGTACAATTCTAGGAAGATTTACGTGCATAACTTTGCGTTTTCATATGTAACACCTAACTTTAATTGTGACATGCATTCCACCCTAGCCATGCAAGAAAAGGGTTATTTCAGTTTTTAGAAGTTGTAATGATTAGAGTTGTTAACGATCTGAATTTGAGCCGTGCTCGGGTCGGCTCAAAATTGGTTTGTGGCTTATTGCATCTGATTTGGAGAAGGCTAAAAAATGAATAGAGCTTGATCTGTCTCGAAATCTAACGAGCTGGCTAAAAATTAAGTTATTTGGATCTGTTTCAACTCCGAACATGCTTGATCCAGCTTAAAATTGAAACTGACTGGCATTTGTATTCATTTTAGCTACCAAAATATGCTCGAAATTGACTCGTGATTCATTATATTCAATTTTACTTAGCATTATATACATAATTTTTATATATAAAAAAGATTATTTTGAGCCAATCTAAAATCAGTTCGAACCGATCCATATACGGCTCAAAAAAAAAAATCTAAAATTTCAGCTCATAGCTTGACTTGTTCATTTCATTCTGATCTCAATCCAAGCCAAAATTCAAGCTAATTTAAACGTAATTAACTACCATCTAGCCAACTTCACAGCCACACATGTGATCCAAAAGATTTGGGCGGTAAAATGTAAAAAAAAAAAAAGAAAAAAACTAAGATTTTGATGTTTATTATGTAAATATATAAGATTTGTGCACTATGTATGTAAATATATAAGATTTGTGCACTATGTATGTAAATATTATACCTTCCATATCATATAAAATCACAGATTTGACTCCAATATTGGACAACCAAAGCAGCAGCTTTTTGACCTGTTTGTTGTCTCTCGCCTCCTGGCTGTCCACCACTACTGCGAGGTGCCTCAGGTTTTGCATATGCAGTGCGGGATTCCGATGGCTTTCTAACAATCCTAATGCAATAATGTAAGATTCGAATGCAGCCCACAATTTAGTCCCACATTGATAGATTCTGAATAATAGATGAATCATCCACCACCCTACTCCCATTCCCAATCTCATAAGCCAATGTAATTGAAATCTCTGCATGATCAAATAAGCAAAACACATAAAAAAGAAGTCTGAGAAATTTACAAGCATACCACACAATTGTTATGTATTTACATATCTGATGATGCCTGAAGTTTTATATTTTTTTGTAACACTTAAATATTTAACATTTTATCAAAAAATACATGTTTTCACGCATAGCTTTATGACACACAGATGTTATAAATATAAATATGAAAGTTTAGGAGGTAGATATGTTAATAAACAAGAATTGTATGATATTTATGTAAATATCTGGAAGTTTTTATCTGAGGAAAACTGGGGGACAGCACAGACAGGAACAGGGAGGGGTGCCAGCATTTCCTTCATTCTACAACTCAGTTCTGTGTATCTGTATAGAATAAAAGAAAGCGAATTTTGATTTGTAAGAAGTTCGAAGAGGGTATTTGTATTGAGGCCTGGATGGAGGAAGAAGAGAAGAATGCGGAGGGACAGTAAGTGTGAACGGGACATGCAGCAAGCGCTGGCACATTAACCAGAGTTTAGGGATATTTAGAGATTATTTAGTTAAACTAATTATCATTAAAGTAATGGTAAAATATGAAAAATAAACTATATTGAGGGGCACTTACATATTTACCACTCAATTCCTATGTATTTACAAATTTGCATGCTTATAAGTGGTTTGCACATGTCGAAGCATATTTGTGGGCTTGAAAGGCTTGACCTTTTGTTTTTAGGGCAAAACTCGGTCATCTTCCCTTGCCGACCTCACTTGTCGATACGATACGATCGACGTGCTCCCATTCCAAAGTGGTATGTTGAGCTCTCCATAATTGCTCCACGAGGTTTAAAAACCGTCAAACATGAAAGACGTTACGCAAGGATTGACAAGCGTCGGTGTGCAGCTAAGAGCAGCCTCACATCCACATCTCAATCTTCCCGTGGGGGGACATTATGGAAGGGTCTTAAATTGTACGGCTTGCATTTTGTTACCCCCTTTTTTGACCCCTTTTGTCGAGGGGGAAAGGATTGAGAAGAGCCTCAGGAAGAGATACATGAACTAAGGCTTTGTTTGGTGCAGCTGCAGCTGCGCTGCCCTAAGAAGCTGCTTTGGAGAAGCTGACTATATGTTTAGTGCAGCTGTGGGACAGTTGTTTCTGAAAAAATGACTATGTTACCCATTTTTGGTAAAACTGTTTAAAACAGAACTGTGACAACGATATTTTTGATACTTCTGAAGCAGAATTTTACTCCGAAACAGCTCAAAGAGTCTGATCCCCAACTAACTTAACAATGAGTACAGAAAGTGATAAAGAAAAAGAAAAAAAATCATAATTCATGAAACAATAGCCAAAATTTCGTAAATTATCTTTCCAATAGATGTTTTTGGATTCATTACATCTTTTGTTCATGATATTTCTCCTTCAACTCATGCTCTATTAACAGAATTAAATCATACTTTATATGAACAACTCAAAATATGTAAGCACATTTTTAACAAACAAGCATTAATGTATTATATTTGAGAAGTTTCATTAATCATAGAAGGCAAGACATCATAAACTATGTTCTCATTTGCAATACTAGTGTGAATTCAATCCATGAATAGCGGACATGCATGCCAGTTACTTTATGAGCTAAACATGTAAAAAGTAAACTTCTACAATTTATAGTCGATCCCAAAAGCCATAAATTTAATGCTTTTAATGCTAACCTTCAATTAAAAACAGTACATATTTACAGATACACATTTCACGTCACAGAGACATTCAATAGAGCAAAAAAGAAGTCTAAAACAATTACAATGATAACTAATAAGATGATTATATTATTTTTAACATTCAGAAAGTGTATCTCCAGTGCTAGACTTTTTTCGAGTGATGTTCTCCATTCATAATCATCGTCGTCAAGGAAATCCGCTGAACCGCCTGCCCAACGGAAGAAATTACACTGTTCTGTGATGCTTTGTGTGCTGCTATAAAACTTACTCTTATAGTTGTGTGACCACCGTGACGTCAACAGGAAAATTTGGAGGCCACAGTGGCAGAGCAGCCATCAGGATGTCCCGAAAATCCTTGAGCTCGTGTTTCCTTGATTGCAACAGTAGAAAAAAGAACAACCAAATACTATTAGTATGAAAAGGATTAGTACAACAAATCATTTCTGCCTCGCACAACAAATCTTAACTAAAAACCCCACCTTCGTTGGTATGAAAAGAAATAGTACATTGCCTTACATTTTGCATACCAAAGGGAAACATAGGCATAACTTTACCAGTACAGGAATGGCAGCAATGGTCGCATGTAAAATACTGAACAATTCATCCATGCATTGCAGCCTTACATCAATAAAATCGCTCTAACCAGTCAATATAATCAAACTTTTGTTTTAACAATTTTTACCACCCACAAATTTCGTATCACATAAGAAATAAATCCATTTACCAGTAAAGCGGTATCGTTTAAAAATAAATCAAAAGTTGTGCAAATATCATTTCATAATGCATTGCTAAAAAAGTTAAAACATATTAAACTGTCCGATCAAACATTGACAACATAAAAAACCCAGAACTTTCTCCTTAACAATCATGTGAGAGTCCATAAAAAGGGACGGCAAATTAGAAATAATAATGTTGGCCAAAAAGAGATGTACTAATGATGATACTCAAATGTCTTTTTCAAAGACCTCATTCCATGAAAATGCAAATTCCTCAACATAAAAAGGGCAGAATCAATACGACCAAATTTAATTCACAGATGAGCAATAGCATTCACCGAAAAGCAATCCATCTCAATCCCCGCGACCATCATGTCCTTCACTGGCTCCTTTGTTCCAACCCAATCTCGGCCCTTACGGAAGCCACAAAGCATCACATTGTATGAATAAATATTGGGGTTTGGACCAAAATGCTTCATTTATTCAAACAAAATTTAGCTTCTTCAAACCTACCGCACTTAAAAGGTGCATAAATAGTTATGGTATAAGAAACAACATCAATGCAATGATTCTCAGAAATAGATTTACGGAAAAACCTAATGGCTTTTTGATATTGTCGATTCTTAACAAGTTCGTCTAGGATTCTTGAGTGGACATATGCATCAACATTAGGATTACTCATAAGAATTTCATCATAGGCAAAAACAGCAAGTTCAATTCTTCCTAACTTGCACAGACTGCTCAGCAATCCAACATAACTGTAGTTGTCTGGTATGAACCCTCTATCAATAACTATATTGTGTAGCTTCAAGGCTTCAGAGGGAAGACCAGCCTTGCAGCAACCAATAATTAAAGGAATTATAATACATAATATCTTCTTTGAATTTAAATCCAACAGTTAATTCAGGGAGCAAACTTACTCTCCATGATGAACAAAACATGAAAGCCGGAGAAGATAGAGTGTACGAATATGGCCCCATTTTTCCTCTTTCGCAGCTACCTTTCATTAGGAGGAGCCACTCACGGAGCTTGTGAGGCACGAATTCACAGCCACCTTTCATGAGGAGTTCATTCGTGCCTCACAAGCTCAAGGATCAAGCTGCCTTTCATGAGGAGGAGCCACTCACGGATCAAGCATTTTACGATTACCCGGATACAAAGCAGCGGCGAAGAGAGCTTGAAAACAAGGGAAGAAGATGGGTTTAGGATTACCTACCTCGTGCTTCCTGGATCCGTTCTTGGTCGAGGAAGAAGAAATCGTGGGGTCGAGAACACCAGGCAAGATGGCGAGACGGTGCAGGAACAACAGGAAGAGCGCTAGGACAGAGGGCTTCTTTGAGCCAAAACAGGGGCAAATTGGACTATTAGTGAGGCAAAAGGTGGGGCCATAGGGTCGATCCCGTGGCCCGCTTTAGCATCGTGCGATCGCGAAGCTGGGAACCAAACGCGAAATGTTCGTTGTTTAGGGCCGCACCGCGTGAAAAAAAACAGCTCCAAACAGGCCCTAAGTATTGGGGAGGGGAGTAGCTAAGACGAAGATATCAGTTGTAACAAGAACAAGCCCAATTAAACTTACCTAAGGTCATTAGAAGATTCACCTTTTCCATTCTTTACCATATATATGTAAAGCATCTGTTAAGAATTATAATAGGAAATAATGTATTCGTATAAGAAGTTACGAGGAATAAATTATTTCCTTAATATAAGAAGATATTTACTTTCCTATTTTATATATATTTCCTTGGATTAAGAATCATTTGTTTTCCTATTTTATGTTATTGCATATATCTCATAATAATTAAGATGAATTAATTATTAGAGATATCAGGTGATATATTTTTTTTTTTTCATATCATTTTCTTTTTATTATTTTTTCTATTATTGGAGTTCATTTGTGCCTCACAAGCTCACGGATCAAGCTGCCTTTCATGAGGAGGAGCCACTCACGGATCAAGCATTTTACGATTACCCGGATACGAAGCAGCGGCGAAGAGAGCTCGAAAACAAGGGAAGAAGATGGGTTTAGAATTACCTACCTCGTGCTTCCTGGATCCGTTCTTGGTCGAGGAAGAAGAAAGCGCGGGGTCGGGAACACCATGCAAGATGGCGAGACGGTGCAGGAACAACAGGAAGAGAGCTAGGACAGAGGGCTTCTTTGAGCCAAAACAGGGGCAAATTGGAATATTAGTGAGGCAAAAGCTGGGGCCACAGGGTCGATCCCGTGGCCCGCTTTAGCATCGTGCGATCGCGAAGCTGGGAGCCAAACGCGAAATGTTCGTTGTTTCGGGCCGTGCCGCGTGAAAAAAACAGCTCCAAGCAGGCCCTAAGTATTGGGGAGGGGAGTAGCTGAGACGAAGATATCAGTTGTAACAATAACAAGCCCAATTAAACTTACCTAAGGTCATTTGAACCATTTAACTAACTATTGCTATTCTAGAAGATTCACCTTTTCCATTCTTTATAATAGGAAATAATTTATTCCTATAAGAAGTTACGAGGAATAAATTATTTCCTTAATATAAGAAAATATTTCCTTTCCTATTTTATATATATTTTCTTGGATTAAGAATCATTTGTTTTCCTATTTATGTTATTTCATATATCTCCTAATAATTAATATGAATTAATTATTGGAGATATCAAATGAAATATTTTTTCTTTCATATCATTTTCTTTTTATTATTTTTTCTATTATAGGATTCTTGTAAGGGTTATTTATACATTCGTTCATATCAATGAAACAATTAATTATTCTTCTTTATTCCACATTATTCTGACTTTCAACATGGTATCAGAGAAAGGTTTCGTACCCTAGTCACCGATCTTCCTTCGAGAATTGTCGGATTCTCTTCTTGTCATCTCTGTGCAGGAAGGGAGGGACACTCATCTTGGTATTTGAAACAATGATTTTTTCTCGTTCTCTCCCTGTAAGCTTTGTCTGTTGGCTGACCCTTCCTGAACCGAGAGCTTCGATTTTGTTGGCCTACCGAAAATCTATAGTCGGCATCACCGCAGTCGAGATAGAACATGTTGTGTTTGTTGCGTGATGCGTCCGCAGGAGCCGAACAAATCGAAAAGAAGGGGGTTGTGAGAGGGGATCCAGCCAGAGCGACACCAGCGATGCCGCCACCTGCCTCATCATCATCTCGTCGGAGATATCGTTTTCGTGGATTGAACAATGCAGGAAAAATCCATCGCTGACCCTTCCTCCTGCAGTATTTTTTTTCTTCCCTACCAAAGCGTCACGGGGAGCTGCGTTTCCAACCGGCCATCTATCATGAAGTATTTTTTTCTTCCCTGCCCAAGCGTCAGGGGGAGCTGCGTTTCCAGTGACCATTTCTCCTGCAGTATTTTCTTCTTCCCTGGCCCAAGCGCCAGGAGGAGCTCTGTTTCCAGTCGCCCTTTCTTTTGTTGTTTTCTCTATCAGCAGAATTTACTGTGTGTGTTTTACATATTTTTTCTTATGCAATCAACGTCAACCGCGGTCAACTAAAAGTCAGTTTTCCCGTAGGTTATCTCTTTCTCTGCAAGACTCAAAATTCTGCCAAGCCTGAATCCAGTAAATTCAGCCAAGTTTGAATCTCTCTTCTATGCCGAAACATATAGCAGACAAAACTCAAATTTCAGCCAAGTCTGAATCCAGCAAATTCAATCAAGCTTGAATCTTTGTTCTACGCCGAAACATATGGTAGACAAAACTCAAAATTCAGCCAAGCCTGAACCTAGCAAATTCGATAATCTAAACGACCAATTTTTCTTCACTACTCAGCGAGTTAGAAATTATTAACATACATTCCAAACTTGAAGGGGAGTGTTAAGAATTATAACAGAAAATAATTTATTCCTATAAGAAGTTATTTCCTTGGAGATATTTCCTTTCCTATTTTATATATATTTCCTTGGATTAGGAATCATTTATTTTCCAATTTTATGTTATTTCATATATCTCCTAATAATTAATATGAATTAATTATTGAAGATATCAAGTAATATATCTTTCCTTTTTATTATTTTTTCTATTATAGGATTTTTATAAGTTTTATTTATACCTTCGTTCATATCAATAAAACTATCAAGTATTCTACCTTATTCCACATTATTCTGAATTTCAATAGTATATGTTGTGTAAATGTATGCGGAAAGAAGACCATCTGCAAAACCCAATTCTATGTCTCTATTTTCCTGATTTTCTTCCCACATTGATATTGTAGATGGTTTACAAGCGGCCTCATTCTTTCTTTTCCTCTAAACTCCTCCTAAAATGATATCTATTTCAAGCTGTATGAGCTCATAAACACTACGAGACTCTAGATCCTAAGAGAATTCAATAATATCTAATACATAAATTTTGCTTTTTTACATCTATATCATTCAAATCTTTCGCATCACATTAGACATTTTTTCATATATAGCTAGCATGACTTGTAAATATTGAAATATATGTATTAGGCATGTAAATATAAAGGAATTCAGTGAGGCAGTGACATGCATGTGAATAAGTTCTTATCAATATATTACCTGGCTGTCTGCTCTTAATTATTAATTATAGCTTAATTTATTTTTTCAGACAAACATTTAAAATGTTATTTATCAACGAACTTTTATAATGACAAATAGATCAGAGTTAACAGAAAATGTTCAGCGGAGCCGATGCACTCTATTACTTTATTACCACGTATTTTCCGACATGCAATAAAAATTATTTTATTACTATTATTATATTATAATTATATTTTTTTCTATAATTCTTCAAACAAAAATTGTTGGGATTAAGAAAAAAAAATTTTGATCAATAATTAGATGATTTCTTTTTTTTTATAATTTTCATGTTAGATGGATTTATCTAAAGGGGCATTTTATATACATATCATACAATACTTATATATTTAGATATCAAGGGCCTAAACTTTCATATTGTACATTAAAAATATGTCGGCACTGATCCTGAGGAGATTTAATGATCTAGAAAAAAAAGTGTATGATGAAGATGAACGCCAACAGAAGATCATGAGATACACTTGTCCTGCTGAGTGAAGTTGTTTGAGTCAGAGCTAGAAAAGCCAAAGCAGACTGAATCACAAAATGGATCAAAGACGATTGGAAGATACAAAAATGAGTCATTCAGACAGAAACAAGGCAAAAGAACATCTGAGATATTGAAAGGCCTCTCATTAGAGGTTAATGATCCACAATCGAGCTCCCAGTTCATAATAACACATATCGAGTAAACTCATTTGAACGATTGAGTCTCAATCGACGGAGCTGATCCTGCCGACTAAAAGCCAACCAAGCTTAAGCTTATACAAGTGAAATATCAAAATACTCAGTACAACCCTCTTTAAATTATGGGAAAAAATATAACATCGTTACATTGTACCCTTTCTTCTATCAAAAGTTAATCATTTTATGAATAAAACACAATTGACACTGTGTGTTATTGTTCATCAATGCTCTCTCTCTCTCTCTCTCCCCCCATCCCTCGATCTATTTTATTGGTGAGATTCACAAACAAATCGAATTTCAACACATCGTAATATTCACAAAACTTAAAATTTTAACATCAAATAAAAATATTATCATTATTAAATTTTAAAAAGTGAAATATACATTAGTTTAATGCATAACTTTATTGCCTTAAAGTGTTAAGTGTAAACATTAAGATTTAGACATAAGATATGTTAATACGTGTTTTTCTTGGCTAAAGTACGATATTCCATACAATTTCGGGTCGTTTTCACTTTTTTCCCTACTTTATTTTTTATTTTTTCTATGCATTATTCCTTTTATTACAATTTTTTTTTCTAGCCTCAAAGCGAATTAATTGGCAATTCTAAGCACGTAGTAGCCGTAGAGCTTGAATACACGTCATCGGGCGCTTTAACCAAAAAAAAAAATCAGTAGAGAGCCTCTCCTTCAAGAAAAATAATTTCAGTTAATTATTGGCTGTCACATCCTTCGTCGATGAGATATATGACGACGTGACGCCTTATTATTAGCTGAAAATAATATTACGCAATAGTGATAGTCTGTCATATATCATCAATAAGGTGTCACGTCGTCATGCATCTCATCGACAATTGGTGATATTGCGGGTTATAGTTAATTAGTCTGACACAAGTACCCATAATTGATGATATTGCGGGCTCTCTAATTAAATATAGCGGATACTTAGTGATAGTCTGCCATATACGCCGTATTTGAAAGTTGTAACTATAGTATTTGATCACATAAGTCATAATTGATGACTACAATATCGACAGTAGATCATATAAGCCGTAAGCTTTTCTTTAGGGCTAAACCGGTTGCAATTGCTTGGCTTATGGGGTGGAACATTATTTTGGACAAATCTCAATATATTGTTCTGTTTTCTTAAATTTGTCTATTTGTTGTATTCGTCTATTTTTATAATTTTGATGTTATCACATTACCCGACTTCACCCTTATGGGTACTTGTTTAGGAAAAATATTGCATCAGTACTCTGCACGTAGAGTTACATGCAAAGTTCAATGAAAACACGTCAGGTGGAGGTGATAGAAAAAAAAAATTCGGGCTGAACACGGGAATATTTTCCCCTTGTTGTTCAGTGTTATTCAGGTGTTATTGTGTTCTGGAAATATTCGCAATGTGATAATAATACAATAACAAATCAATAACAATTGAATAACACACAATAACATCTGAATAACACATAATAACACCTGAATAACGCAGGAAGAATACTTTCTTGTGTTACAGGACAGATTTTATTTTTTTTCTGTTACCATCAAGTGACGTGATTTCTTTAGACTTTACTTGCGGAGTCCTGATTCAATAATTTATCCTCATTTAACCCCCGATGGAGGCTATTAATTTATTCAGCTTTTTGTCTTTTTTTTTAATCCAGAATCCAATAAAAGCGTGCCACATGGCAAATAGTCCCTGCTCCTCTAAAAAAAATCTAGAATCCTAGGCACGGTGGGACCCTACAGTTCGAGGATATTCCAATAAGTCGGGATCTTGAGCAGGCAAAAGAAGCCGGGAGCAAGTGTCGCCACGGGATTTGTATTTAAATTCATGAGTTGTCCATTCATGACTTGTCCATGAGTCAGACAACTCATAAATGGAAAAAAATATTACATCAGTATTACGCATGTAGAGGAAGGTGCGCACCTAATAAAATCACGCCACGTATCCCGCGCGACGCAAAAAAAAAACGGCGCAGTAACACAGGNGTTTATGATTCCGGCGATTATTTCGAGCTTAGTGTCGCTGATGTGGAGGTCGTCTTTGATGAAGATGGAGGCACCGCTCATCACGGCGATGTCTGACGTTGAAAAGCAGGGGAGTGTGAATCAAATTCAATTATGGGATAATTACATGGCGATTATTTTGCAGGTAAATTTTTTGATTTGTGGAATCGTTGAACTTATGCGTCTGTTATGATTAAATTATTGAGAGTTTGATGAAGCTGAAAAAGATGACGTGGGGTATTATTTGAAAAATGGATGTGAAAAGGGGGTTGTTATGTAAATAATAGGTTTAGAGCGGTCTGTATGTAATTTTGCCCCTTTACTTTTATTTTTTGCAATTATTAAAAGAAAAAAAAAACGGACAGATTTTTCATAATTTTGGTTTTATAATACAATTATATTATGCTTAGGCAATTATATCAATTATTTTTATGATGAGTAAAATTTTTTAAATTAAATCAAATCGATTGTAGTGGTTGCAAGGAATATGTTATACCATTTTTTGAAGAGATTTAAAATTAACTCTTTATGGGGTTTATTTTGAAAAAAAATAAAAAAGCATTTATATGTACGCCTCCTAATTCCTATGAATTTGTATCTCAAACACAAAAAATTTAATTTAATAGGTAAGTTGACAAATATGAAAAAAATTAAAGTTTGAGTGTTGGATATATAAATACAAAAGAGTTCAGTGATATGTATGTAAATCTATAAAAAAAAATTTTAAAAAAAAAACAATAATAAGCCTATGCAGTGTAAAAGAAAACCAAAAGCTCTAGAGGATGATAAGAGAGCTTACCGTAGCCGAGGAGGACGGAGGTCATGGAGGCGAGGATGGCGCATGCGAAAGCATATCTGTTCCTGGCCGGTTTCTTGGCCGGAGGATCGCCGGAGATTTTTTCCGGCGATGTTTTCAGGCTGTCCATCCTGTGGGTGTAGGCACTGGTAGTGTGAGGGATGCTACATATAAGGACGGCATGAATGGAGAAGAAAGGAGGAGGAAGATTCAAAGTCAATAGTTTACTTCAGCGACTGCATGATGATTAGGGAAGTGTACCAATATATTTTTTAATTAATAGAAATTTGAGAGGCCTAAATTTTTTAGTCTGCATAGTTCATCAAAGTGCACATGATCAGAAAAGTCTGTTTTTTATTAAATTTAATTAATGAGTAATTTTTTTTTATTAACTTTTTGTTATGGTTACTAATAGCGGTTTAATCTATGATTGTGTTAATACGGGTGTAATAATATTGCATAGTTTATCACACAATTTCTAATCTTTGATATTTATAACTATAACAACTTTTGGGAAAATGATTATTTTATTTATTTTTTTTAAATATAGTGATGAAAATATTTTTATGTGAAGTTTGGGGATTTGAGTGGAATGCGTGTAAATATCTAAATACATAAGAATTATGTCAATTCATATCTTATAATTTTTATATATTTACATTTACATGTCTGAGAGCCAATGTTTCATAAGAATCGTTGTCAAATTATGTCAAATTACATATTTTTTAGTCTATACATAAATATAACACAAGAGAGCCCACCGACATTTTGTCGAAAGGGGTCAAGCTGTTAGGCCGGACGGCTGCCTGCTGGGGACCATTGTGAACTGCTATAGAACTGGAATGTCTGCTTTGCTCAATTTGATACATATAGGAGGTGGAGGACGTTGGATTCGTTTGTATGTCTAGCCAAATAGATTCATTAGCGGTTGAATTATTCTTATTCGCCTGGGAAGCATTATCCTCCCAACATTCGAGAGGCGCACATCACCTCTTCCATCGATCATGAGATGTCTTTGAGATTCGTACTGACACATTTTTAATATACATTTTATTTTTCAAATTCTCACCAAATCTCAAATCCATGGTAAAATCCCAACTCATATATGTCATTTTTATCAAATTCTCAATAATTTTATCCCAACACTTATGAGTACATCAGTTTGGTAGTTAAAAAAAATCACATTAATAGATAATTTGTAAATATCATCCCATTTTTTTGACAAAAAAATTCCAAAATTTTCGATTGTATCAATTTTTATCATTTTCTAACTTGTTTTCTTAATTATTCAAATTAGATGCAAAATTTTAAATAATCTTACATCATTATTGTCCACATAAGAGACTTCATCCACAAAATTTTTGTCCTAAAATAATGATATTTTATTCATTAAAAATAGCTTGAACTAAGTTTTATGAAATGGGCAATGATAGCAAATTTCTAGCATACAACACACATCTCAAGGCATTACACAAATCACGAAGCAACCTTTTGAGCAATAAACGTTCAAACTTCGATAAAAAGTCATATAGAACTCTAATTTCAGTAAACTTGCAATCATATTGATAGGCTCGACGACGCGGACCCAATTTTATCAAAATTGGTCCAATTTGAACCAAATCAAGCTCGGATCAAGCCATTCAGAAACTTTCAGAGCATATTTGGGTAATCAACTAAATGTCGAATCTGACAAGTTTAGAGTCGAATCAAGAATCTCAATAATAAAAATCTAAGGAGCCTATGATCATTTAATTCTGACATCGTTAAGACACTCAAATATTCATCAAATATTGTTTAATCAAAGGAAGTTCTTTGAACCGTCCGATCAATGTGATTCACATTTCAGCATTAATTGCACATAGAACTCTATAAATAAAGCACACCCCTCTTACGTGAAAAAATGATAACTTGAGGCATAAGAAGAGCTTGAAGCTTTGAGGAGCTGAAGTTCAGCATCACTCCTGTCGCTGTCGACTGCCGCCGACCTCCATCTACCAGAACTTGTTGGTCGCTGTATATTGTTACATGTTGTCGTCTGTTCTTTGCAACAAGTTCATTCGCACTTCGGTTTTGTAATTCAAGGGATCTCTTTAATCATCACCTTATAATTGATTTTTATAACTTGTCTAGGCTATGAGATTTTTTTTTTCTTTATGGGTTTCCACGTAAAAATTTATGGTGTCGATTATTTTCTTCTATCTGAGTATGTGTTTAATATTCGCGCAACGCTAAGACGATAATCTATTAATCAACTGCTGCAAATTTTCTAGCACCCATCAAGCAAGCATTGCAATAATCATTGTAGTATGTTTGAAGATCTCAAATATAGTCTTTCCTACAATAATTCTCTGAATTATCTGTAAAGAAAAACTTTATATGAATCTTTAGATATCTAAGTTTTTTTTTGTCCAATTCAATTCAATGTAAAGAAAAATGATCTATTTATACTTTTTAAAGAAACATTTTCGTAAATTCAATCCTCATCATTTTGTAATATAAAATAGTAATTAAACATTTTAAATAAAATATACTCGAGATTTTATAATCATGTGATAGGCAACCCCCCTAGGGCTGTAAACGGGCCAAGCCGGCTCTAGCTCAACTCATTAAGAATTTCGTGAGTCAAGCTTATGGAGCCATGAGCTCGAGCTCGACAACAAACTCGAGTTTGTCTCAGCTCGGCTCTTTTGCTTGTGAGCTCACTAGATTTGCCTACCAATAATTATTTTGATGTGTTTTTTGGAGAGTTGTTGATGCATCTTCCTCCTCCTCTGTCCATCAATACCATCTCGATGAGCTCTCCTAAAAATTGAATATTTAATACTATAAGCACTCACCCTCCTCAAAAGAGTATGAAAGTGCTATACTTTTCATACAAAAATGGCTACATCATGTGATTGATCCGTGTATGGTACTCCCTCCCCCCCCCCCCCCCCCC
>JXCR01124413.1:141985-168028 GCA_002079205.1 Phalaenopsis hybrid cultivar | reverse complement strand
TGATGTATTTCGATGGCCCCATCTAAATTTTTTTTTTTTTTTTTTTAAAACGGAAATAATCCTGACCGTAGATCACCGTGATCTACGACCAGGATCTGACACCGCATGCATCTCTGCATGCGGTGTCCGTACGCAATAATTTCTCCACAGTGACGGGTTAATTTGTTTTTTCTGGACTCATAATTTTGGGGTGTTTTGGATATTTCTTTTACATGGCAGCTTTTTTGGAAAAATGGTTTTTTTATATATATATTTTATTGCAGATAATTAATGATGGAAAAATTTTAACATATGTGATGCGCTTAGAAATTAGGGCGAAGAAAAATAAGAATAAACATAAATTCAGAAGAACACATAAAGTTTTAACGAGGTTCGGCAAAGATGCTTACGTCCTCGGGAGCATAGCGGCGGCTTTCTTTCAACTCCAAAAAAAGAGTACGTGATATAAAATGTCACATATAATAGTCTAGGGTTACAAAAAGGCTTATATATAATATTAGATAAAATCCTGAAGTACAATATGTAATTCTCAAATTACCTTTTGTGCCATATCGCAGGGAGTTTCCCTCGCTCCCCCAACTCACATAACGAAACTCCCACAATTTGAATAAATTCTTCCGCTCTGTTTCGTTCCAACATCAGTCTCTTATATGATATATGAGTCATACCTAACGGTTTGATTATTCTGTCAAGATATTAGCGGCAATGTGCATAAGTCACAGAACTCTTATGTATCTACATATCTAACACATGAACTTTTTTTATTATTTTTTTTCTTGACAATGTGGAAAAGAAAAAAGAACATATGTGAAGGATTGGGTATTTTTTTATGGTTTATAATAACATAATAAAACAAGAAATGAGAATTATTGTATGCTTTTTTTTAATCAAGTCTGATAAATTCAAATTTATATAACCGAGTCGTTAACGGGAAAATATTGCCAGCAATGGTGGAATACATCAAGAAAATAAAAGGAATGCTCGAGAAAATCGGAAATAACGGAAAATTTGATCTATTATTTATTTTTTAATCTGAATTTAAATTAAATAATATAAATAATATATTATCAAACATCATCTCAATTATCATAGGATTGTTAATAAATGCATATAATTTATGGTATGTTTGGGGCAACTTGTGTGTTTCAAGATAAATTGTTTATCCTGAAACGCGGTTCGCGCCGGCCGCAGGGGTCGACCCGCGTTCTTCGTTTAGTGTAAAAACTCAAACTTTGTTTCGGATAAGCTGGCGAAACGCGCGAACCAAACGGTACGGCGGCGTTTTGAAAACGCCGCCCGCACTTATAAGCTGCCTCAAACGGACATTTAGTTATCATGGTCGGTAAAGTGCCCTCATTTTTCATTAGAGGTGTGGATTATTTGGTCAAAGCTGAAAAACTGAAGATCATGTTTAGTTTGTTCGGTTCGATTTCAAAATTCGATTTCAATTTTTGATTTTTAAAACTTTTATATTTTGTTCTTGATTTTAAATTCGGTTTTAATTTTCTTTTAACAGAACAAACCAAAAAACCGATTTGTTATTAGAAAATTTTGTTATATTTTCATTTAATGAGGAATGAACTAAAAAAATGAAAATATTTATTATATATAATATTTAATTGAAATAAATATAGGATTCATGAATCAAACCGATATTATGTGAGTAAAATATGTGATTCATAATATTTGTTCTAAGCTAAATTTCAATAAACAATTAAATTTCAACTTTTTCATAATTGAACCACTTAAACCGAATTAAATTTAAGTGTGTTGGGTTCAGTTATATCTAATTTTAGATTGGTTCGGTTTTCTAGCTAAATTTATGTTGTTGGACTCAGTTATGTCTAAATTTAGGAGAAATTATTGCATACGGACATCGCATGCATCTCTGCATGCGGTGTCCGATCCTGACCGTAGATCACGGTGATCTAAGGTCATGATTATTTCCATTTTTTTTAATAAAAAATTTTAGGTGGAGCCCACTGAAATACATCAGGACCGTAAATCAGGTGATTTACGGTCCGGATCGGACACCGCATCTGTATTGAATAATTTTTCCTAAATTTAGATTGGTTTGATTTTCTAGATTGTGAATTTCGGCTATAATCAATTTGAAGAATTTTAAGATTGATTTGTCTGAACAGGCCGAATGCTCGCCTCTCATTTTCATCATCAGGTTTATTGTTATTTTCTTCCCAAATTTATGTTTTTTCTTCCCAATGTTATTGTGTTGCGTGCAAAGTAAATTTTTTATATTATGTATATCATCATAAATCAAATGATGTAAAAATACGATTTATAAAAGATTATAAGTTGCACCCCTCTCACCTCCGAGAGGAGAAGAAAAAAGGAAATGAAACTTCGTAGCTTGTTCTAGAAAAAAGCCCAGCGAGTAACCATGGAGCTCCATAGCTGCCAGCCACCGCAGACTATTAGTTGCCGGATACTGCCAACAATCACTTGCTGCACTACTAATCAACTGCCGCCACTGACCATTGAATATCAGCGACCACTGCTTGCAACCGTTATAGTCATACTATGGATGTTATTTAATTTTCTAAAACTTGTATTTTTTTTTATATTATTTAAAGACATTTGTAGTTTTCACTGTAAGATTATAACAAAGTTCTTCATTTAAGGTCTGTTTGGGGCAGCTACAGCTTATCCAGCTTCTGCTGATAAGCACCTTATCCTGATAATCTGCTGATGAGCACCTTATCCGGATAAGTTGTATGGTTGTTTGGTTGACGCTTATGGAAAACAGTTGATTCTGGAAAATTGACCATTCTGCCCCTATTCTGAATAAGTTGTTTAGTTGTTTTGTTAGTGTGTTTTGTAAACAGCTTATTTGCAAATTTTTTAAGGGGAAGAAGAAACCAAATTAACTAGCCTTACATTTTACCCTTGCTCATCAAGTCTAAAGGCAGCCATCGTTTATTCAAAAACTCATACGTTATTTGAATTTAATTGTTTTTTCGTCATTGCTCAGACTACCAAATAAAGTGGTCTGCATAATAACACTTATGCACCAAAAGAAATTGAAGCAAATCAGTGTAAGGATATTTAGTCCCAAAAAAACAAAAAAATAATAACGATAAATGAGTCACAGAATTATTGAAGGGAAGAAAAAGGCAAATTTTTTGCTTTGAAGAAAAATCGATACAAATCGTTCTTCGCTCCTCTGATATTTGTATCCACCTTACCAGGTCGGTCCTGGATTGTCTTCGCAGGTACCTGGGAAGGGAACGACGAGATCATGGCTTACCAGGAAAGGGAACGACGGGATCGCGGCTACCTGGAAAGGGAACGATGGGATAGTGGCTTACCTGGGAAGGGAACGACGGGATCACGACTACCTGGGAAGGGAACGACGGGATAGCGGCTTACCTGGGAAGGGAACGACGGGACCGCGAAGGGAACGACGGGATCGCGAAGGGAACGACGGGATCGCGACTAACATAGACCACCGAAACTCCCATCTTCATCCTTGAGCTCCGCTCCTATCGGAAACACCTGTTCACGCGTTCTTTCGAGGTCAAGGGCAGCGAAGTAAGGAATCCAGAGCGAAAGCGGGACGCGGGGTCGACCCTGCGTCCCGTGTTTATTAAGAAATTTAATACGTTGTTTTAAAAACGCTAAGGGAATGCGTGAACCAAACACAAAGGCGCGTTTTCAAAAATGTCGCCGCAGTTTTAAGCCGCCCCAAACGGAGCCTTAATGTGAGTAGGGCATGCCTTTGTACTTACAAACATATAGTGTACCCCTTCGAGTGTTGTAGGCCTCATTATTTTTCATTTCAGGTTCTTCCATTCAAACAAAGTTGGTGTTTACTGTTGCTAATTTCTTATTATTGATGTATATACTAAATTTTCATGCAACACTAAAATATTATCAATCTACTATCGCTGATTTTTTGGCATGCAACAAGTGTATTATGAATTTGATTGAATTTTTATATATTATATAAATGTCAAGATAAATAGAAGAATTTTGTGGAATATTTTCATCAAATTTGATAAAAATAATTTACTCAATTATTTATTGTTAAGTAATAAATATCAGAAAATAATAATAATAATAATAATCGTCAGGATTTTATTCTTCATGACTAAATATCAATCCCCGATGTTCGAGTGGAAGGGATTTTAGGCCCAATAAGCATTCAACGAAATTTTGAATGGACTGAATCAACTGAGAAGCCCATGAACCAAAAAAATTAAAATTAAAAATTTTTGTTTATTTGCAAAAATAATACATTAGACAATTTTAGAACAGGCTTTAAAAACTGGACTGAACCAGCCGGTTCAACTGGTTATACAATGAACCCGCCGGTGGTCCGATTACAAGGGTAGATAATCATTTCTGCACTGAACCAGCCTAAAACCGCTGTCAAACCACATAATCGTCAAATCAATAATGGTTCAACCATGTAAGGTTTTCGCAAATTGTGATTTAATTTAAGGCAAACCTTATTCACATGGCGCCTAATTCGCCTCTGCTCCCTGCTCTTCGATCCCGGAGGACCCCAACCTTCGCTCACCATTTTAGCCTGCGTTGCCGGTTGGCCGCCCCCTCGGACGTAAATCCTATATTTCTTGTTTCTTCCTTCTCCTAGCACACTTAAAGAGATGCTTGAGTTTGAATTAGGATTTGATCTTATCATGTTACAAGTATTTCTGTAAAGTGGTATTTCTGTGAATAGATGCTCCTTTTCACATTTATGTATTATGCGAATAATAACCAATTTGAATGGGAAATCTATATTTAATGAACTTTTTTTCTGTTTATATTAGTTTTATTCTTTTTATTTTATATTTTGCTTCTTATTTGAGACTAATGTTGCCATTTTGTTGAAATTGTAACTTATTGCAACCCTTTATTGTTAAGGTTTATCTCTTTGCTATTTTTATTCCTAGAATGGAGACAACTGGAAGTCGACCTTCTGTTTATTACTTTGATGGCCGCGAGAGGTCTGATCCGACATGGAATTATTTTAGTGAAATTAAGACTTCTGATAAGAAAAAACAATTTAAATGTCTACATTGTAGATTCATATATAATGAAACAACACCTTGTTGGGATTAAGTGAAGTATTGTGACATGCCAGAAAGTTCTATTTGATATTCGTCATCAAATGTTAGTAAATTTGAAAATGATATTAAAAAAATATAAGCGGAGAAAGATGATATTCACGTATATGGTGAACATATTATTGAAGAAGAAAGAGATTCTTCTTATTGTAAATCACAAAGTCCAATTGTTCATGATAAAAGATTTGTCAAAGGAAAAAGAAAACTGGATGAGATTGACAATTATTTTGCTCCTAAAACTATGTCTGACTCACAACCATTCCTGAAAAGTGTGTTGACATCTAAAGAGATTGTACGGAGAGTTGATATGACACTTGCTAGATGGTTTTTTTGATAGTTGTGTCTCTTTCAATACTTTAAATTCAACTTTTGGTCAAAAAAACTATTGATACAATAGCTGCACTTTGTCATGATTATCAATTTCATTCATACTATTAAATGAGAGTTAACTTGCTCAGAGACTGTAAAGAAGAATGTGTGCTACTCATTGATTCTTATGGACTTTGTTGGAAGGAAACTATATGTACTTTAATGGCTGATAGATGGATAGACATGAGGAACACAACATTGATAATTTTTTTTAGTTTATTATCCCAAAGGTATATGTTATTTTAAAATCTATCGATGTTTCTGATATCACGAAAAATGCAACAACTCTATATTCTTTATTTGTAGAAGTTGTTGAGTGGGTAGGTCTAAAAATTATCATTCAGTTTGTGATTGATAATGTAACAAACTACAAGAAATAAGAGATTTATTACATGAAAAGTATGGTAACATTTATTGGTAACCTTGTGTTGCACATTACTTGAGTTTAATTTTAAGGGATATTGGTTGTATGTCACATATGTTACAGCTTCCTAAATGTGCATTGAATGTAATAATATTTATTTATAATCATATTTTCATATTATCTTCATTGAGAAAAATACCAGGAGCGATAGAAATTGTGCATCCCGAAGTAACTTGCTTTTCAATAACTTTCATTAATTTGAAAAGTGTCTATGAACATAAACTTTATTTGCTACAAGCAAGTACTATACAAATTTGTAGAAGTTAGCCATTATTATTCTTAGCCAAACGTCTTCTTCATCTAGATATGCAAGAAACTTAAGAGTGTTTTTGAGTAAATTCATACGAAACAAAGAAATCATTTTGAACATTAACGACTAAGTGGATTAGTATATGTTTGATACAATCTTAATTTGGCGAATATGTATGCTTACTGATTTTTTTTTTTTTTTGTGTTATAATGTTTTTAATTGTGAATATAACTNAAACGCGGGAACCAAACAGTACGGCGACGTTTTGAAAACGCCGCCCGCACTTATAAGCTGCCCCAAACGGACATTGTCATAGTTAGGAAAGTACCCTCAATTTTCATTAGAGGTGTGGATCATTTGGTCAAAGCTGAAAAACTGAAGCTCATGTTTGGTTTGTTCGGTTCGATTTCAAAATTCGATTTCAATTTTCGATTTTTAAAACTTTTATATTTTGTTCTTGATTTTAAATTCGGTTTTAATTTTCTTTTAACCGAACAAACCAAAAAACCGAATTGTTATTAGAAAATTTTGTTATATTTTAATTTAATGAGGAATGAACTAAAAAAAATGAAAATATTTGTCATTTGTAATATTTAATTGAAATAAATATAGGATTCATGAATCAAACCGATATTATGTGAATAAAATACGTGATTCATAATACTTATTCTTAGCTAAATTTCAATAAACAATTAAATTTCGACTTTTTTATAATTGAACCACTTAAACCAAATTAAGTTTAAGTTTGTTGGATTCAGTTATTACTAAATTTCGATTGGTTCGGTTTTCTAGCTAAATTTATGTTTGTTGGACTAAGTTATGTCTAAATTTAGATTGGTTTGATTTTCTAGATTGTGAATTTCGGCTATAATCAATTTGAAGAATTTTAAGACTGATTCATCTGAACAGGCTGAATGCTCGCCCCTCATTTTCATGATCAGGTTTATTGTTATTTTCTTCCCAAATTTATGTTTTATTCTTCCCAATTTTATTGTGTTTCGTGCAAAGTAAATTTTTTGTATTATGTTAATCATCCTAAATCAAATGATGTAAAAATACTATTTATAAAAGATTATAAATTGCACCCCTCTCACCTCAGAGAGGAAAAGAAAAAAAAGAAATGAAACTTCGTAGCTTGTTCTAGAAAATAGCCCGGCGAGTAACCATGGAGCTCCATAGCCGCCAGCCACCGCAGACTATCGACCACTATAGCTGCCGGATACTGTCAACTATCATTTGCTACACTACTAGTCAACTGCCGCCACCAACCACCGACTATTTTCGACCACTACTTGCAACGGTTTTGGTCATACCATGGATGTTATTTAATTTTCTAAAACTTGTAGTTTTTATGCTATTTAAAGACATTTGTAGTTTTCAATGCAAGATTATAACCAAGTTCTCCATTTAATGTGTGTAGGACATGCCTTTATACTTACAAACATATAGTGTACCCCTTTGAGTGTTGTAGGCCGCATTATTTTTCATTTTAGGTTCTTCCATGTAAACAAAGTTGGTGTTTACTCTTGCTAATTTCTTATTATTGATGTGTATACTAGATTTTCATGCAACACTAGAATATTATCAATCAACCATCGCTGATTTTTCGGCATGCAACAAGTGTATTATGAATTTGATTGAATTTTTATATATTATATAGATGTCAAGATAGATATAATAATTTTGAGGAATATTTTCATCAAGTTTGATAAAAATAATTTACTCAAATATTTATTCTTAAGTAATCAATATCGGAAAAATAATAATAATAATAATAATCGTCAGGATTTTATTCTTCATGACTAAATATCAATACCCGATGTTCAAGTGGAAGGGATTTTAGGCCCAATAAGCATTCAACGCAATTGTGAATGGACTGAATCAACCGAGAAGCCCATGAACCAAAAATTAAAATTAAAAATTGTTTTTATATTTGCAAAAATAATACTTTAGACAATTTTAGACCAGGCTTTAAAAACTGGACTGAACCGGCCGGTTCAACTGGTTAGACAATGAACCGGCCGGTGGTCCGATTACAGTGTTGTAAATAATCATTTCTGCACTGAACCGGCCTAAAACCGTTGTCAAACCGCATAATCGTCAAATCGATAATGGTTCAATCATGTAAGGTTTTTGTAAATTGTGATTTAATTTAAGGCAAACCTTATTCACATGGCGCCTAATTCGCCTCTACTCCCTGCTCTTAGATCCCGAAAGACCCCAACCTTCGCTCACCATTTTAGCCTGCGTTGCCGGTTGGTCGCCCCCTCGGACGTAAATCCTATCTTTCTTGTTTCTTCCTTCTCCTAGCACACTTAAAGAGATGCTTGAGTTTGAATTAGGATTTGATCTTATCTTGTTACAAGTATTTCTGTAAAGTGGTATTTCTGCGAATAGATGCACCTTTTCACATTTATGTATTATGCGAATAATAACCAATTTGAATGGGAAATTGAGCATTATTGGTGTCTATATTTAATGAACTTTTTTTTTCTGTTTATATTAGTTCTATTCTTTTTATTTTATATTTTGCTTCTTATTTGAGACTAAGGTTACCATTTTGTTGAAATTGTAACTTATTGCAACCCTTTATTGTTAAGGTTTATCTCTTTGTTATTTTTATTACTAGAATGGAGACAACTGGAAGTCGACCTTCTGTTTATTACTTTAATGGCTGCGAGAGGTCTGATCCGACATAGAATTATTTTAGTGAAATTAAGACAGCTGATAAGAAAAAACAATTTCAATGTCTACATTGTAGATTCATATATAATGAACCAACACCTTGTTGGGATTAAGTGAAGCATTGTGACATGCCAGAAAGTTCTATTTGATATTCGTTATCAAATGTTAGTAAATTTGAAAATGATATTAAGAAAATATAAGTGGAGAAAGATGATATTCACGTATATGGTGAACATATTATTGAAGAAGAAAGAGATTCCTCTTATTGGAAATCACCAAGTTCAATTGTTCATGATAAAAGATTTGTCAAAGTAAAAAAGAAAACTGGATGAGATTGACAATTATTTTGCTCCTAAAACTATGTCTGACTCACAGCCATCCCTGAAAAGTGTTTTGACATCTAAAGAGTTTGTACGGAGAGTTGATATGACACTTGCTAGATGGTTTTTTTGATAGTTGTATCTCTTTCAATGCTTTAAATTCAACTTTTGGTCAAAAAACTATTAATACAATAGCTGCAATTAGTCATGATTATCAATTTCATTCATACTATTAAATGAGAGTTAACTTGCTCTGTAAAGAAGAATGTGTGCTACTCATTGATTCTTATGGACTTTGTTGGAAGGAAACTATATGTACTTTAATGGCTGATAGATGGACAGACATGAGGAACAAAACATTGATAATTTTTTTTAGTTTATTATCCTAGAGGCAAACGTTTTTTTAAAATCTTTCATTGTTTCTGATATCACGAAAAATGCAACAACTCTATATTCTTTATTTGTAGAAGTTTTTGAGTGGGTAGGTCTGAAAAATACCATTCAGTTTGTGACTGATAATGTAACAAACTACAAGAAACAGGGGATTTATTACATGAAAAGTATGGTAATATTTATTGGTATCCTTCTGTTGCACATCACTTGAATTTAATTTTAAAGGATATTGGTTGTATGTCTCATATGTTACAGCTTCCTAAATGTGCATCGAATGTAATAATATTTATTTATAATCATATTTTCATATTATCTTGATCGAGAAAAATATCAGGAGCGATAGAAATTGTGCATCCCGAAGTAACTTGCTTTTCAACAACTTTCATTAATTTGAAAAGTGTCTATGAAAATAAATTTTAATTGCTACAAGCAAGTACTATACATAACGAAAATTAGAAAAAACAACTTAAGAAAAAGAGGCATACTCTATTATGTTGGATAGCAATTTTTCGAATGGTTGTCTAATTATGTCAAAAATATCTGCTTTGCTTGTAAGGTTATTACGAATAGTTGATGCAGATGAGAAGTCATCACTTAGGTATGTTTATGATGAAATGTATAGAGTCGAAAAAGCAATTAAAAACATCTTCAGAAATGCAAAGAGGTTATACAAGCCATACACAAGAATAACTATGAGGTGATAGGATGGTCAACTTCGTCAAGGAATTCACTTTGCTACATATTTTTTGAATCCACACTTTCAGTTGATTTTGAGAATTATTATCAAAAACCCAAAGTGATGTATTATTGGAAACAAGGAAGTCTGTGCAAAACATACATTTGCAATGAATGAAGTTAGGCTTTTTTGAGATAAATAGAAAAGCTTTGGAAAGCCAATTGCTCAATCTATGGCGAAAGAAATGCAACCAATTAGGTTCTCGAATATTAGTAGTTATTAGTGAAGTCTATTTCTAAATTTGCATTGAATGAATTTTTTTTAATTATGCAACTTTTTAAAGTTAATCATAGTTAATATTTGACAAATGAATAGTGAAATATGTTTGGTTCTGATGCTCCAAATTTGTAGAAGTTAGCCATTATTATTCTTAGCCAAACGTCTTCTTCATCTAGATGTGAAAGAAACTTAAGAGTGTTTTTGAGTAAATTCATATGAAACAAAGAAATCATTTTGAACATCAACGACTAAGTGAATTAGTATATGCTTGATACAATCTTAATTTGGTGAATATGTATGCTTACTGATTTTTTTTTTTTAATTTGTGTTGTAGTGCTTTTAATTGTGAATATAACATATGATATTAACGTACATGTTGATCTTCAGAAAGAGAAATTGTGATCCATTGGATTATACAAGCATTGAAGCTATAGATTTTTGGATTGTTGAAGAGAATATGCTCATGAACTTAACTATGGTAATATGAAAAATGAAATTTATAAAAAAGATGCATTTGTCATTGCTCAAGAGCCAAATAAAAAGCGNATTTTTGGATTGTTGAAGAGAATATGCTCATGAACTTAACTATGGTAATATGAAAAATGAAATTTATAAAAAGGATGCATTTTTCATTGCTCAAGAGCCAAATAAAAAGCTCTAATAGACAAACAAACAATACATTTTAATCATATTTAATTTGTTCATTCTGATGAAAAATATTATTCTATAAATTTGACTTATGAATTCAAGTAAGTTTGCTCACGATACGGATTAAGTAATTGAACATGTGAATTTTTATGTTTTTGTGGCGACAAACTTTATGGAGGTGTTTTTTGGAGGATGAAATTTTTTNTCATATTTAATTTGTTCATTCTGATGAAAAATATTATTCTATAAATTTGACTTATGAATTCAAGTAAGTTTGTTGCGGTACTGATGAAGTAATTGAACATGTGAATTTATATGTTTTTGTGGAGACAAACTTTATGGAGGTGTTTTTTGAGGATGAAATTTTTGGAGATGCAACATTCAAGGAAGAAAAATAAATAAGCTTGATATCTAATTTATTTTGGTTTTTTAAAAAGTTTTTTGAGACATAATTTCATAGTTCAATTTCTATTTTATTCTTTTAGTACTTATTAAGAGATATACTTTTTAGTGTAATATTTAAAATTTTCTGTTTTTTAGAGAAACAATAACTTAAAGTGGTAGAATGAAATAAATCAAGGAATCAATATTGCATTATTGCTATCCCTTACAAAAGAAAATATTAGTCATTTAAATGAGTTATTAAGTTTATAAATGATTTTTATTTTATGCTATATTTTCAATACTGCACATACCACTCTATTATTAATTTTATGCTATATTAATTTTTTATATTTACGATGTCACCTAATTCAACTTCAGATTGAACTCCGATTCAACTGTTGAACCTTAAGCCTCCTCTTGACCGCTCAACTTCGGGTTCAGTTTTCTGAACCTTGATTTTAGAGATAATATCTTAAATTAACCTATTTTCAAACATAGAACTCATGTATTTGCACATGCCAAAACAAACTCATTTATATTTTGGCTAAAGTGAAAAACAAGAGTTCAGGATTTGTTAAGAATTTTATTTTTTAGTGAAATTTTGAAAATATAAATATNAAATAAGAAAAAAAGAGGACAGGTATGATAAACTCGCATAATTATTTACAACTAAAGAAATTTAGGTAATTAAGTAAATTGAGATATATCCACTGCTTGCTTTTTTTTTCTAAGAAAAATGTACTCAATAGCTCACTTTAAGCTATCATATATTTTCTTGTAATCGTAGCTTACTTACCCTCGACATAGTGATTGATGACATAGTTTCTCGATGTCAGATTGCGTGGTCATCATTAGGCGAAAAGTTTGAGAAATCTGCTCCCTCACTAATGACATAAATTTGGGCTCATGTGTGCTTGAATGATTTATTTCTCTGCAATTTATTCTATTTAAAGAGCATTGCTTAAAAATAAATAAATAATTTGTTCAAGATAATAATGTGGGTTATTAGGCAGCCTTATGTTGACTTCTTTTTTAGTGTGACAAATAATCTATGTACCATAAAATATTAAATTGAAGAGAGTGAATTCTATTATATAATAATTAAATGAATGTGNTGTTCGGCTCGTTTACACCTCTACTTTCAGGTTTTATTATTTAATTTTTTGTATATATTTATGATGCCATCCAATTCAGCTTCACGATTGAACCCCGATTCAACTGTTGAACCTTAAGCCTTCTCTTCGACCACTCAACTTCCGGTTCAGTTTTCTCAACCTTGATTTTAGAGATAATATCTTAAATTGACCTATTTTCAAAACAAACAGCTATAACTTTTTTATGAAACTATAGAACTCATGTATTTGCACATGCCAAAACAAACTCATTTATATTTAGGCTAAAGTGAAAAATAAGAGTTCAGGATTTGTCATGAATTTTGATTTTTAGTGAAATTTTGAAAATATAAATATAAAATAAATTTGGGCCTTTTGAGATAAACTTTTTTTTTTTTTTTACTTTAAAAACATTTTTGTTTGCAGTATTCCTTATATATTTCTACTTTTTATATTTTAAATATGTGTAATACTCTTAAAATGTTTTGAATATTTAAAAAATACTCATATTTTTTTAACATATCAAATATATTTAAACTTAAAACTAAATATTAATAAAAATAAATAAATATTAAAAATCAAAAAAATAAAAAAAAAATCCTAAACAGCCCATTAGTTCTATAAATAATCAAGTTTCAAATGTTATATTTATAGTTACCCAATATTTTATTTGAAACCAAAATAATAATAAAAAATGTTCGGACAGCTATTCTGAATTACCCAGCTTATTGGGATTCCACATATCCCATGAGAAAGGTATTGTTATGCAGTGGATTAGAAGAATCTTGAGAGCAACTAGTTGTTCAATTGGTGACTCTCTCTCTCTCTCTCAACATATATTAAAAAGAATGATCAAAGGCTATTATACAAGCATCTAATCACCTCTAATGTGCCTAAAAATTGGAGTACGGCCTCCTTAAGATAAACTTGAAATATTCAACTCAAATTAACATGAATTTTTAGATAAATATTTATATGATTAGTGTTATTCCCGGAACTTTTTTCAACTAGGAATATTTAAACTCAAATTAAAAAAACATACATAACTCTCGTTTTATCAAACTTACAGTCAAACTGACTTGGTTGACGAGACGGATTCAGTGATGCCAAAATTGGCATAATGATATCAAGTCCGAACCAAGTTGTTAAAAAACTTTTGTAAACATTTGATCAATTCTAAAGTTAACAAGCTTGAAGCTAAGTTGAGCTTCTCGACAAGAGCATATCAACAACACAAGTCTAATGAGCCTTGGATCACCTAACTCTGATATCATTGACACACTTGAATCCCTATAAAATGTCGTCCAATCAGGGGAGTGCTATGGATTTATTCATTATTTATAAGGAGGTCACTCCTAGACTTTATAAATAGAGTCGTACCCAATTCATGAGAAGGGGGCTTAGTGTAATTGAACTGGAGGAAGAGTAGACTTTGAGTTGATTTATGGAGAAGAAATTGAATTTTATTGTCATTTCAAACTAAAGCCCTAGCAAACACTTCCCACATCCGCAGTCACTGACCACCATAGCTGCCAACAGTTCACTGCAATGAAGCTCCTCGCAGAGTCCCAATGTACGCTGACGAGTAACGAAATATTGTGTGGAGTAATGACCAACTTCACAGAGTAATTGTGCCTCCTATAGACCAGCGTCTCATTCTAAACATCGTGCAGTAACACACCTCAAAGACGAAGCACCTGAATTCCAACAACTATTTCCAACTGCTCTTGTACGTTGTATAATAAATTCATCAACAAAGCATCATTGTAGTTCAAGGAACTATGTAAAAACATCCTATCTATGAAATAAATTCCTTAACGTGTACTCGTCAACTTACAGTGATCATTCTGAATGACATATGCCTCGTGGTTTTTTCTATTTTCAGATTAACCACATAAACATTTTTGATATCTCTGTCTGTCACTACAATTACTTGTGTGTGTGTTAGACTTTTATTTAACACTCAAACGTTAAATAATCATCTCATTGCCATGAATATTTCAGCATGCATCAATCATAGATGGTATCATCATGCACATAGTTGAGGTGAATTTCTTCATAAAAATATTATGAACGTATTAGGAATCCGACACTTTTTTTTTTCCCGTGGCCAAGTCATATTGCTAGAATTGCAATTATAACAATTTAATTATAGACGATTTGACCTTTTGATGGCTCATAATACGCGAAAATATATTATCTATTATTTTGTTGAGAAATTAGGGCAAAGAAAAATTAGGAATCGACACAAATCCAGAAGAACGCGCAGAGATTTACGAGGTTTGGCAAAGATGCCAACCTCATCGGGAGCAGAGCGGTGACTTCCTTTTCAATATTCAGAAAAGAGTACGAAATACACGATTCAGCTCTCAGAGACTCAGAGACACACATAGGGTTACAAACATGACATATATATAACCCTATAATGCAATATGTAATTACTTAAATTACCCATAGAGTATTGCCCTCGCACCTTCAACCCACATAATGAAACTCCCATATTTGAACAGATCCTCCCGCTCCACTCCGCCCGTGGGTTCCGCTCCGCTCCAGCATCTGTTCCATTTATGATATACGAGTCATACCTAACATATTTAAAAAAAAACTTCGCCATAAAAAATTATGTGATATTTATTCTTCAAAAATAAAATAAAATATTTCTGAATTATTCGTCCAATTGTTCATGAGAATGAGCCATGAAGAAAAACTTGAAAGGGTGGTCATATGAGCTACAGATGCTTTTATTGATGCCGGTAAAGTTCGGTACTTTTTTATTTGCTTTAAGCTGTTTGTTAGAATATTTGTTATATTTTATTTCCTACCGACACAATATAAACTAAGGAAAAATAAGAAAAAAAGAGGACAGGTATGATAAACTCGTATAATTATTTACAACTAAAGAACTTTAGGTAATTAAGTAAATTGAGATATATCCACTGCTTGCTTTTTTTTCTAAGAAAAATGTACTCAATAGCTCACCTTAAGCTGTCATACATCTTCCTGTAATCGTAGGTTACTTGCTCTCGACATAGTGAGTGAGGACATAGTTTCTCGACGTGAGATTGCGTGGTCGTCGTTAGGCGAAAAGTTTGAGAAATCTGTTCCCACACTAATGACATAAATGTGGGCTTATGTGTGCTTGAATGATTTATTTCTCTGCAATTTATTATATATAAAGAGCATTGCTTAAAAAAATAAATAAATAATTTGTTCAAGACAATAGTGTGGGTTATTAGGCAGCCTTATATTGACTTCTTTTTTAGTGTAACAAATAATCTATGTGCCATAAAATATTAAATTGAAGAGAGTGAATTCTATTATATAATAATTAAATGAATGTATTGCTATCATTGTATCAAGCCATTTGTCGGAAAAATTAAAGCTTAGCTCAATATAAATATCCATCTCACACAAACATAGAAATGATATAAGCTAATAATATTTTTATATTAAAAACCCAAAAATGATAAAAAGCAAATGACACGGCCCACTTAAAATGGTTCACTATGCATTAAAGTTATATTAAATTGCATTATTCTCCCAAATTAGTTCACATATGTTTACAATATTTGTTTCTTTTTGTTACCGTAATAGAGATTGTTTGACGAAAAAACCGATTAAGCGACAGTGGTTAGACACCAGCAATCATATAACAATAAAATGTCGATAACTTTTATAGTTATGCTGCAATAGCTGCCAGCAATGTTCAACAATAGATAGTGATTTAAATTACTACAATTTCGCCAGAACAAATGCCAAAGAACAATGTCATGTTTTAGATTATGAAGACCTTTGAATCTCTCTCTTGATGAACATTTGAGTTAGATCCTTGTAAAGACCTAATCTTTTATCTCAATTCTAGCATAAAATAATTATAATCAATAAAAATTTGATTTTGCTATATAATTTTCTTCTTAAACCAGAAATTTTAAACTTCTTGTTAATTAAAATATATAAAATAAATGGAATAAAAAAAAAAGAAGGAACTTTAAATGGAATCAAAATAAGGAATAAACCGTGATCACATTATGAAATACTTGAGGGATAACATACAAAAGAAATATGGAGAGAATAGGAGTTTATTAATGAAAATAAAAATGTTCCAATTTCCACGTCTCGCGCTCTTCAGAGAAATGAGAAGAGACGCGTTGCAGACAGCTCCCAAGCGCCAATGCACGCCGGCAAGCGTCGTCTGCTGATTGTCAACGTTGAAAATTTATATTTGAAACAGAACAGCATAATATCATACANTTTTGAATATTTAAAAAATACTCTTATTTTTTTAACATATCAAATATATTTAATCTTAAAACAAAATATTAACAAAAAATAAATATTGTTCAATTGTTCTCTCTCTCTCTCTTAACATATATTAAAAAGGAATGACCAAAGGTTATCATAGGAGCTTCTAATCACCTCTAATGTGCCTAAGAATTTGAGTGCCGTCACCTTAAGCCCAACTTGAAATATTAAAACTCAAATTAACATGAATTTTTAAATAAATATTTAAATGATTAATGGTATTCCGGAACATTTGTCAAGTAGAATTATTCAAATTCAAATTAAAAAGCATATATAACTCTCGTGTCATCAAACTTACAGTCAAACTAACTGGGTCGACGAGACAGATCCAATGATGCCAAAATTAGCAAAATCATATCAAGGCCGAACCAAGATGTTAAACTTTTGTAAACATTTGATGGCTTATTAGAATGTTAAATGAATTCCAAAGTTGACAAGCTTGAAGTTAAATTGAGCTTCTCGACAAGAGCACATCGGCAACATGAGTCTAATGAGCCCTGGATCACCTAACTCTGATATCGTTGACGCACTTAAATCCCTACAAAATGTCGTCCAATCAGGGGAATATCCCTGGGTCGCTCGATGGAGTGCTATGGATTTATTCATTATTTATAAGGAGGCCACTCTCAGACTTTATAAATAGAGTCATATCCAATTCATGATAGGGGGGCTTAGTGTAATTGAAACGGAGAAAGAGTTAGACTTTGAGCTGATTTATGGAGATGAAATTGAATTTTACTGTTGTTTCATACTAAAGCCCTAGAAAACACTTCCCACATCCGCAATCACTGACCACCATAGCTGCCAACAGTTCATTGCAATGAAGCTCCTCACAGAGTCCCAGTGTACGCTGCGGAGTAACGAAATATTGTGTGGAGTAATGACCAACTTCACAGAGTAATTGTGCCTCCTATAGAGCAATGCATCATTCTTAACATGTGCATTAACACACCTCAAAGACAAAGCACCTGAAATCCGACAACTACTTCCAACAGCTCTTGTACGTTGTATAATAAATTCATCAACAAAGAATCATTGTAGTTCAAGGAACTATGAAATTTCTCATTGCCATGAATATTTCAGTATGAATATTTCAGCATGCATCAACATAGATGATATCAACATGCACATAGTTGAGGTGAATTTCTTCATAAAAATATTATGAACGTACTTTCATATTATTATTATACATTAATTTTATATTATCTTTATCTAAANCTTAAAATGTTTTGAATATTTAAAAAATACTCTTATTTTTTTAACATATCAAATATATTTAATCTTAAAACAAAATATTAATAAAAAAATAAATATTAAAAATAAAAAAAATAATCCTAAACAGCCCCTTAGTTTTATAAATAATCAAATTTCAAATGTTATATTTATAGTTACCCAATATTTCATTTGAAACCAAATGTTCGGACAGCTATTCTGAATTATCCAGCTTATTGGGATTCCACATATCCCATAAGAAAGGTATTGTTATGCAGTGGATTAGAAGTAGCTTTTGAGCAACTAGTTGTTCAATTGGTGACTCTCTCTCTCTCTCTCTCTCTCTCTCAACATATATTAAAAGGAATGACCAAATGGAGACTTTATTCACCTCTAATGTGTCTTAAAATTCGAGTACCACCTCCTTAAGGTAAACTTGAAATGTTCAACTCAAATTAACATGAATTTTTAGATAAATATTTATATGACTAGTGTTATTCGCGGAACATTTTTCAACTAGAAATATTTAAACTCAAATTAAAAAAACATATATAACTCTCGTTTCATCAAACTTACAGTCAAACTGACTGAATCGACAGGACGGATTCAATGATGCCAAAATTGGCATAATCATATCAAGGCCGAACCAAGTTGTTGAAAACTTCTGTAAACATTTGATGACTTATTAGAATGTTAAATGAATTCCAAAGTTAACAAGCTTGAAATTGAGCTTCTCAACAAGAGCACATTGACAACACGAGTCTAATGAGCCCCGGATCATGTAACTCTGATATCGTTGACGCACTTAAATCCCTACAAAATGTCGTCCAATCAGGGGAGTGCTATGGATTTATTCATTATTTATAAGGAGGTCACTCTCATACTTTATAAATAGAGTCATTCCCAATTCATGAGAGGGGGGCTTAGTGTAATTGAACCGGAGGAAGAGTTAGGCTTTGAGCTGATTTATGGAGAAGAAATTGAATTTTACTGTCGTTTTAAACTAAAGCCCTAGCAAACACTTACCACATCCGCAGTCACTGACCACCATAGCTGCCAACGGTTCACTGCAATGAAGCTCCTCGCAGAGTCCCAATGTACACCGCGGAGTAACGAAATATTGTGTGGAGTAATGACCAACTTCACTGAGTAATTGTGCCTCCTATACAACAGCGCATCATTCTAAACATCGTGCATTAGCACACCTCAAAGACGAAGCACCTGAATTCAGACAACTACTTCCAATTGCTCTTGTACGTTGTATAATAAATTCATCAACAAAGAATCATTGTAGTTCAAGGAACTATGTAAAGACATTCTATCTGTGAAATAAATTCCTCAACGTGTACTCGTCAACTTATAGTGTATCATTCTGAATGACATATGTCTCGTGGTTTTTTCTATTTTCAGATTAGCCACATAAAAATTTTTAATATCTCTATCGATCTGTTACTACAATTACTTGTATGTGTATTAGACTTTTATTTAACACTCAAACGTAAAATAATCATCTCGTCGTCGTGAATATTTCAGCACGCATCAATCAGAGATGGTGTCATCATGCACATGGTTGAGGTGAATGTCCTCTTAAAAATATTATGAATGTACTTTAATATTATTATGATACATTAATTTTATATTATATTTATCTAAAATAAATAAATTGATTTTAAATTTTATCTTGATAAAAATTCCCATAAGTAGGAATACGACACTTTTTTTTTTCCGTGGCCAAGTCATATTGCTAGAATTGCAATTATAACAATTTAATTATAGACGCTTTGACCTTTTGATGGCTCATAATACGCGAAAATATATTATCTATTATTTTGTTGAGAAATTAGGACGAAGAAAAATTAGGAATCGACACAAATTCAGAAAACACATGGATATTTATGAGGTTCGACAAAGATGCCGACATCATCGGGAGCAGAGCGGTGACTTCATTTTCAATATTCAGAAAAGAGTACAGAATATAAAATTCAGCTCTCAGAGACTCAAAAACACACATAAGGTTACAAACATGACATATATATAACCCTATAATGCAATATGTAATTACTTAAATTACTCATGTACCAAACCTCAAGGTGTTGCCCCCGCACCTCCAACCCACATTATGAAACTCCCCCGATTAGTCCCGCTCCACTCCGCTCGTGGGCTCCGCTTCACTCCAGCATCTATCTTTATTATATATGAGTCATACCTAACATATTTAAAAAAATACTTCGTCATAAGAAAATATGTGATATTTATTCTTCAAAAATAAAATAAAACATTTCTTAATTATTCGTCCAACTGTTCATGAGAATGAGCTCTGCAGAAAAAATTGAAAGGGTGGTCATATGAGCTACAGATGCTTTTATTGCTGCAGGTAAAGTTCGGTACTTTTTTATTTGCTTTAAGCTGTTTGTTAGAATATTTGGTGGGTGGATTTGTTATTTCTAATTGTGAAAGAGTTTATATNGTTCATGAGAATGAGCTCTGCAGAAAAAATTGAAAGGGTGGTCATATGAGCTACAGATGCTTTTATTGCTGCCGGTAAAGTTCGGTACTTTTTTATTTGCTTTAAACTGTTTGTTAGAATATTTGGTGGGTGGATTTGTTATTTCTAATTGAGAAAGAGTTTATACTTTATTTCCTACCTACACAATATAAACTAAGGAAAAATAAGAAAAAAAGAGGACAGGTATGATAAACTCGCATAATTATTTACAACTAAAGAAATTTAGGTAATTAAATAAATTGAGATATATCCACTGCTTGTTTTTTTACTAAGAAAAATATACTCAATAGCTCACTTTAAGCTAACATATATTTTCTTGTAATTGTAGCTTACTTACCCTCGACATAGTGATTGATGACATAGTTTCTCGATGTCAGATTGCGTGGTCATCATTAGGCGAAAAGTTTGAGAAATCTGCTCCCTCACTAATGACATAAATTTGGGCTTATGTGTGCTTGAATGGTTTATTTCTCTGCAATTTATTCTATATAAAGAGCATTGCTTAAAAAATAAATATTGTATTGACTTCTTTTTTAGTGTAACAAATGATCTATGTGCCATAAAATATTAAGATGAAGAGAGTAAATTCTATTATATAATAATTAAATGAATGTATTGCTATCATTCTATCAAGCCATTTGTCGGGGCGGAAAAATTAAAGCTTAGCTCAATATAAATATCCATCTCACACAAACATAGAAATGATACAAGCTAATAATATTTTTATATTAAAAACCCAAAAATGGTAAAAAGCAAATGACACGGCCCACTTAAAATAGTTCACTATACATTAAAGTTATATTAAATTGCATTATTCTCCCAAATTAGTTAACATATGTTTACAATATTTGTTTCTTTTTGTTAATAGAGATTATTTGATGACAAAACCGATTAAGCGACAGCGGTTAGACACCAACAATCATATAGCAATAAAATATCGACAACTTTTATAGTTATGCCCCAGCAATGTTCAACAATAGATAGTGATTTAAATTACTACAATTTCGTCAGNAAAGTTATATTAAATTGCATTATTCTCCCAAATTAGTTAACATATGTTTACAATATTTGTTTCTTTTTGTTACCGTAATAGAGATGGTTTGATGACAAAACCGATTAAGCTATAACAGTTTGGCACCAACAATCATATAACAATAAAATATCGATAACTCTTATAGTTATGCTGCAATAGCTGCCAGCAATGTTCAGCAATAGATAGTGATTTAAATTACTACAATTTCATCATGACAAATGCCAAAGAACAATGTCATGTTTTAGATTATGATGAACTTTGAATCTTTCTCTTGATGAACATTTGTGTTAGATCTTTGTAAAGACCTAATCTTTTATCTCAATTCTAGCATAAAATAATTATAATCAATAAAAATTTGATTTTGTTATCTAATTTTCTTCTTAAACCAAAAATTTTAAACTTTTTGTTAATTAAAATATATAAAATAAATGGAATAAAAAAATAAGAAAGAACTTTAAATGGAATCAAAATAAGGAATAAACCGTGAACACATTATAAAATACTTGAGGGATAACATACAAAAGAAATATGGAGCGAATAGGACNTCTCAATTCTAGCATAAAATAATTATAATCAATAAAAATTTGATTTTGTTATCTAATTTTCTTCTTAAACCATAAATTTTAAACTTTTTGTTAATTAAAATATATAAAATAAATGGAATAAAAAACTAAGAATGAGCTTTAAAAGGAATCAAAATAAGGAATAAACCGTGATCACATAATAAAATACTTGAGGGATAACATACAAAAGAAATATGGAGCGAATAGGATTATAAAAATGTTCCAATTTCCACGTCTCGCGCTCTTCAGAGAAATGAGAAGAGACGCGTTGCAGACCGCTGCCAAGCGCCAATGCAAGCCGGCAAGCGTCGCCGACGGATTGTCAACGTTGAAAATTTATATTTGAAACAGAACAGCATAATATCATACGAAAGTTTTATGCAATAACAATCTTATGTAATAATAATAGTATAATACGCATGCATGATATACCCCGAACCACTCTCTGCATTCGTGAATGGAGCAACATGTGTCGGGAACTATGATATATATAGTGTGTGTGTGTGTTTGTTAGATCTCATATTATCTTTTTTGAATATATAACCACAGTTAGAATTGAGCAAATGAGAGAAATGAGAGTATAACAGGTCAAGAATATGTTATAGAGAAAATCTGGAGGGGAGAGCGAGTTTTTTACTAATAATCATATTTTTGTGTTCTATTCATGGGAGCGTATTTTTTTTACAATTATAGAAGGGATGTAATAGTTACGAAAATCATTTTTAATATGATTAATTTTTTAATTAGTTATGCATATTTTATATCATATATGTAAATTAAAATTTTTAACATGGAGATAATTGATTGGGCTGATTTGTCTGAATTTAGTTGATTGAGGTGACCGACCTAATGGAAACTGTCTTCCAAAGTACGTGTCATGGGTCAGTCAGTCAATTGTAGTCAGATATTATTGTGAGCACTTCGAGCGATTGAGACTAGTGTCGTGACCCACTGGCTGAACCCTTTATTATAGTGTGTTAGTTGATCCTAATTGTGCGATCAATTGTTGATTGGTTAGATGCTTCGATCTTTCAACCATTATATGGACAATCTAGTAGCTTTGAGATTCGTGCTAGTATTTCTAGTGTATAAAATATTGAATCTAAATTGCGATAATCACACCTAATGTATAGAGTCCATAATAGAGGAGACAATTAGAGCGAAAGAGAGAAAGAGGAAGAGAGTTCACAACAATGAAAAGTTTTGATAGAGTCAATTCAGTGGTCATTCATTGTAAAAATGATCATATGTTTTAAGATTTCGAGGGTATCTATTACAAAATTATATATTTCTCCTCTTAATAACAACGTTACAAAATATTATGACGTTTTTTCATACTCNGGAAGAGAGTTCACAACAATGAAAAGTTTTGATAGAGTCAATTCAGTGGTCATTCATTGTAAAAATGATCATCTGTTTTAAGATTTCGAGGGTATCTATTACAAAATTATATATTTCTCCTCCTAATAACAACGTTACAAAATATTATGACGTTTTTTCATACTTATAACCTACTCTAGCAAACCTTCATATTTATAACTGATTTTAGCAATATTCTGTATTCATAACTAGTTGAAGGGGGCATCAAATGTCACGATAACCTTATTGCTCAGTCGGTTGAAAGTCTTTGAACGATCGACAAACACTTGGTCTGCCGAAAAGTCACTAGTCGGACCTCTCAACAGAATTTTGAGGAGAGTTTCTCTTTTGTTATTATAGTGAACTTGAGTCAAAGAGCAGAAGGTGTACCACTGTAATCAGACGCGCAGCTCTTCTAAGACAAGGGAGCCTTCTCAGAGGTTCAAAATGGCATTTTGTGGGCTGCCCTCTGCCCATTTTTATGAAGAGTTCAGGGAGAGTTGGTCATGAGCAGTCGTCCCTTGGATAGGGCTACTTCTATTTTTTCATTATGATATGCTTCTATTCAGCTGACTTTGAGTTTCGACCGAAAAAAATGAGTTCGAGCGTTTTCATCTTTTGACTATCTCGATACACTGACTTTTAGTATTTATTAGTGAGNCGGACCTCTCAACAGAATTTTGAGGAGAGTTTCTCTTTTGTTATTATAGTGAACTTGAGTCAAAGAGCAGAAGGTGTACCACTGTAATCAGACGCGCAGCTCTTCTAAGACAAGGGAGCCTTCTCAGAGGTTCAAAATGGNCGGACCTCTCAACAGAATTTTGAGGAGAGTTTCTCTTTTGTTATTATAGTGAACTTGAGTCAAAGAGCAGAATGTGTACCACTGTAATCAGATGCGCAGCTCTTCTAAGACAAGGGAGCCTTCTCAGAGGTTCAAAATGACATTTTGTGGGCTGCCCTCTGCCCATTTTTATGAAGAGTTCAGGGAGAGTTGGTCATGAGCAGTTGTCCCTTGGATAGGGCTACTTCTATTTTTTCATTATGCTATGCTTCTATTCAGCTGACTCTGAGTTTCGACCGAAAAAAATGAGTTCGAGCGTTTTCATCTTTTGACTATCTCGATACATTGACGTTTAGTATTTATTAGTGAGATCTATTAGATTTTCTTAACATTATTGTGGGTATTATATAAATAAATATATATATATATATATATGTGGCTCATAATAAATCTTCAAAAAAGCAAATTTAATTTAAAAATAACTATCTAATTAGTCATAAATTAAAATCAACACTACATTTTTAATTAACAGACTAATTTAACCANTATATATATATATATATATATATATATATATATATATATATATATATATATATATATAGTGTGTGTGTGTGTTTGTTAGATCTCATATTATCTTTTTTGAATATATAACCATAGTTAGAACTGAGCAAATGAGAGTATAACAGGTCAAGAATTTGTTATAGAGAAAATCTGGAGGGGAGAGCGAGTTTTTCACTAATAATCGTATTTTTGTACTCTATTCATGGGAGCTTATTTTTTACAATTATAGAAGGGATGTAATAGTTACGAAAAACATTCTTAATATGATTAATTTTTTAATTAGTTATGCATATTTTATATCATATATGTAAATTAAAATTTTTAACATGGAGATAATTGATTGGGCTGACTTGTCTGAATTTAGTTGATTGAGGTGACCTACCTAATGGAAACTATCTTCCGAAGTACGTGTCATGGGACAGTCAGTCAATTGTAGTCAGATATTACTGTGCGCACTTCAAGTGATTAAGACTGATGTCGTGACCCACTGGCTGAACCCTTTATCATAGTGTGTCAGTTGATCCTAATTGTGCGATCAATTGTTGATTGGTTAGATGCTTCGATCTTTCAACCATTATATGGACAATCTAGTAGCTTTGAGATTCGTGCTAGTATTTCTAGTGTATAAAATATTGAATCTAAATTGCGATAATCACACCTAATGTATAGAGTCCATAATAGAGGAGACAATTAGAGCGAAAGAGAGAAAGAGGAAGAGAGTTCACAACAATGAAAAGTTTTGATAGAGTCAATTCAGTGGTCATTCATTGTAAAAATGATCATCTGTTTTAAGATTTCGAGGGTATCTATTACAAAATTATATATTTCTCCTCCTAATAACAACGTTACAAAATATTATGACGTTTTTTCATACTTATAACCTACTCTAGCAAACCTTCATATTTATAACTGATTTTAGCAATATTCTGTATTCATAACTAGTTGAAGGGGGCATCAAATGTCACGATAACCTTATTGCTCAGTCGGTTGAAAGTCTTTGAACGATCGACAAACACTTGGTCTGCCGAAAAGTCACTAGTCGGACCTCTCAACAGAATTTTGAGGAGAGTTTCTCTTTTGTTATTATAGTGAA